>VZQC01015323.1:797506-1002433 GCA_009823505.1 Rhizomys pruinosus | reverse complement strand
CTAGGACAGTTGGGGCTATAGGGAGACCCTGTCTAAAAAAAAAAAAAAAAAAAAAAACAATGTATTAAAAACTTAAACATAAGATCTGAAACTCTTAATACCACTAGAAGAAAATATGGAGAGTTCCATGACATTGGTCTGGTCAATAATTTCTTAGGCATAATCTCAAGTAAGAAAAGCAAAACTAGACATGTGAAATTGCATCAAACTAAAAACTTCTGTAGAGCAAAGGAAATAATGAGGTAAACAAGATTGGGAGAAAATATTCATAACCCATACAGCTCCTAATAAGGAGCTGATATCAAAATTATATAAGTAACACAAACAAGTCAACAAGAAAAATAACCCAACTTAATGATCCCAAAAAGATCTGAATAGTTAATCTCAAAAAATAACAAATGGATAGCAGATACTTACCCTGTGGTGCCCTGTACCACCTCAGGATTCTATGAATGAAAATGCTATCACCAAACCATTCCTAAACCATTGTAATTTCTTACTGTATTCTGAATATTTTATCCTTATATCCACAGATAAGTGTAGCTCTCTCCACTCATCAAAGAAGCAGATGGAGACTATTACAAAGTTCCAGAACTGGTCAAAATGCATAGAATAAGCCACCATGAAAAGCCCAACTCCAACTGATATATCTATAATGCAATATACACTTAAGGCTCAGGAGCATAGGGGAGGAGGGGGGCAGAAAGAATTAAGAGCCAGAGGACCAGGACACCTGCTGCTAGATTGTGTCTTCTAGACATGACAGGGAAGCTGCCCTCATGAAACCTCAACAATGTGATTGCCTACACAAGACTTGCATAATGACATCAGTTGACATATCAACATGAATGGGGGAAGGTCCCACTTGTAGATGGAGAGCTACGGGCAGTAATGGCTGCCTAGAAGACAGAATTGCTTTTCTCCAGGGACAAACTCCCTGATAAATTATCTAATCCCAAATACTCAACCCTAAACACATGTACACACAAGCACTACTAAATGGACTCAGTAGAATATATGCGTGTGAATATGTATCAATTATAGTCAAAGAAGGGGTCCTGAAATTGGGAAGGAGTTGAGGGAACATGGGAAGACTTGGAAGGAAGAGAGGGAAGGGCAGAAAGTTTGTAATTACAGAACTCAAGTATGAAATTCTCAAAAAATAAAAAATATTGTTTTAAAAGGTTGTCATTGGGACTAGAGAGATGGATCAACAACTAAGAGCATTTACTGCTCTTTCAGAGGACTTGGGCTCGGTTCCGAGCACCCACATGGCAGCTGAAAACTGTCCATAACTCTGGTTCTACGGGATATAACACCCACTTCTGGCCTACACAGGCATAGCACACACCTGGTCCACTTACATACATGTAGGTAAAACACTTATACACATAAAATAAAGGTGAATGTTAAAAAAAAAAAAAAAAAAAAGACTGCCATCACCAGATGCAGCCTTCAACCTCGGACCTCCAAAGCTGTAAATCAAAATAAATATTTTATAAAGTTGCCTGATATGTATTACTCATTTATTAGCAACAGAAAACATACTCTACCACAAAGACTATGCTCTGAACAGATGGTTGGAGGGGAAAATGAGTAGCATTGGGATCCTAGCAGAAAACTGAAACAATGGGGTATTTAGAGTTGTAAACTGTTATATACTTGGTGTGTGTGTGTGTGTGTGTGTGTGTGTGTGTGGTGTACTTATAAACATATACATGTAGAGGCCAGAAACAAATATCAAGTATCTCCTTCAATTGTTCTCTGCCTTACTGAGACAGGGTCTGTAACTAATCAGCTCACTGATTCAGCTAGTCTGGCTGGCCAGCAAGCCCTGGAATTTCCCTGACTCTGCCTCCCCAGTACTGAGATTACAGCACACATCTAGCCTTTTCTAGGGCATGGGAATCCAAACCCAGGTCCT
The DNA here is from genome assembly GCA_009823505.1 of Rhizomys pruinosus. Classification (NCBI taxonomy): domain Eukaryota; kingdom Metazoa; phylum Chordata; class Mammalia; order Rodentia; family Spalacidae; genus Rhizomys; species Rhizomys pruinosus. The sequence goes on along the minus strand of VZQC01015323.1, from coordinate 1,000,509 downwards.
CATACTTGCAAGGCAAACACTTTGCCAACCATACCATCTTAGTATTCTTTATACAGTGTACTTTTATAATGCCATCTCTAATGTCTGAAACTCCTGTCACCTTTGTTGAGGTGACAGAAGTCATTTCACTTGAACCAATTTCTTCTAATTCAATTCCCTGTATCCAGCCACTAATTGTCAAACTCTTTTCTGAACCAAGAATATGTTAGCATTCCCTTGCAGTGACAAAATAACCTCAAATATAAAGAATTAAAAATTCACTTTGGCTCAGTTTCAGGTATTTCACTCAATGTTCACTTGGCCCCATCATTTTGGGCCTGTTGTAAGCAAAACATTATGGTAGAGAATATATGATGAAAGATGGCTCTCCATCTCACAGGAGCATGAAAGCGAAGAAAGGAGAGGCCAGGGTCCCAATACATCCATAATGATCTGATCAGTGAGCACCCTCATTCGACATCCTGAAGTATCAGCTGGGGTATCAACCCTTCAGCGCATGAGCTTTGGAAAAACAGTCAAGATCAGAATCATGACAGATTATTTTTGTAAGTTTTTACACTGATAATTTCTAAAAGTAAGAATTCTAACTCCTAGAGATACATGCACAGCCATATTTATTGCAATTCTCTTCACAATAGCGAAGAGCTAGAACCAACCCAAGTGCTCCTCAACTGATGAGTGGATAGAGACAATGTGGTACATCTACACAATGGAGTTCTATGCAGCGGTAAAGAAAGATGACATCATGAACTTTGCAGGTAAATGGATGGAGCTAGAAGATATCATGTTAAGTAACACAGTCCCAGAAAAACAAACTACAAATGGTATCCGTCATCTATGGATGCTAGCTCCAATTACCTAATTGTATAGCAAACTGAGCAACGTTAATGTGATCTGTAAACAACTATGCTCTTATATTGTGAATCCCTTAAAAAATAAATAAATTTTAAAAAGAATTCTAACTCCTACTGTCAAGGTATAAATAACATAAGAGGGTGCAAAGGAGTCAAACATACTAAATCTTGAAAACTCCATCCAACACATACTAACAATGTGACAAGAGTAACTTTTACCCCTCTACCCATGCATGAGTGTGCACAGAGCACACACACACACACACACACACACACACGCAAATAAATGCAATTATAAATTTTAATGAGATTTTGGGACTGAAGAGATGGCTCAGTAGTTAAGAGCACTGCCTGCTCTTGCAGAGGATCTGGGTTCAGTTCCAAACACCCGCATTGCAGCTAGCAGCTATGACTCCAGTTCCAGGAGATCCAAAACCATCTCTGATCTCCGTGAACAATGCACACATGTGGTGCACTTACAAACATGAAAACAAAACACCCATACATATAAAAGTATAAATTTTTAAGTATCTTTTATTTTATGTGGATGAGTGTATTGCCTGCATGTATGTTAGTGCACCCTTGTCCAGCAATGCCAGCAGAAGCCAGAAGACAATGTTGGAATCCCTGGAACTGGAGTTACAGAAGGTTGTCAGCTGCCATGTGGGTGCTGGGAATTGAACCCAGGTCCTCTGCAAGAGCAGCTGGTGCTCTTAACCACTGAACCATCTCTCCAGCCCCAATAAATTAGTTTTTAATAGAAAAACGGGTAATCCCACCAGTCAGGAGGCTGAAGCAAGGAGGACCACCAAGAATTACAGGCCAGCCTGGACTGCTACATAGCTCTAGGCCAGTCTGTGCCACATTATAAAACCCTAATTCAAAAATAAATCTCTCCAGGGGGCTGGAGAGATGGCTGAGTGGTTAAGAGCACTGACTGCTTTTGCAGAGGACCCGGGTTCGTTGGATTCCCAGCACCCACATGGCGGCTAAGAACCATCTTTGAGCCGGGTGGGGCATGGTGGCACACACCTTTAATCCCAGCACTCGGGAGGCAGATCTCTGTGAGTTCAAGGTCAGCCTGGTCTACATAGCAAGCACCAGGCCAGCTGGGACTAAAGGGAGACCCTGTCTCAAAAATAAATAAATAAATAAATAGCCCAATGTTGGATACATTATAGAGTCTGAGTACCTTTCTTCCTATTTTCCATCCAGACTACCATCCAGTCTTAAGAATTTTTCCATTCCTGGCCACTGTACACCATGATGTTACCATCTTTCCCACAGCCTTTTGATCCTAGTTCATATATAATTTATCTTATTCTGCATATATCTTATAAGCATATTTAGATATACTTGGTATGTGTACTAATTGGTCTTTTATTTCTCCCTTCTACTTTATGTTACCCAGGCTGGTCTTGAACTGTGGGCTCTAGTGATCCTCCTGCCTCAACCTCCCAGGTAAATGGGAGAAGAGGTGCATACCACCACGCCCAGCCCCTACTACACTCAAAATGCCTCAAAGACACATGTTTGAACTTTTCCTTTGTTCCTTTGTTTTTTTGTTTGTTTTGGTTTGGGGGGGGTTTTTTGTTTTTGTTTTTGTTTTTGTTTTTTGTTTTTGTCTTTTCGAGACAGGGTCTCCCTGTAGCCCCAGTTGTCCTGGAACTCACTCTGTAGACCAGGCTGGCCTTGAACTCACAAAGATCCGCCTGCCTCTGCCTCCCCAGTGCTAGGATTAAAGGCGTGCGCCACAACGCCCGGCTTCCTTTGTTCCTTTGTATCTCCAGTACATCTCATGTACTGAGCATAAAGACTCTACATTTATCTACTAAATTCAATTGTATAATTTTGTGATTTGTCCAAGTTTTTTAAGTTCCTTTAGAGTGTGAAAAAGTAAAAGAGAAGCAGAACAGAGAATTACTGCAGTATATACAGCATCCTCTCCCAGCACCTACACAGGCCTGGGATACAATCACTGTTCCCTGAATTTCGTTAATTGTATCAGACTGAATACCTGCTGTGACAAATACATATTTTTAGAAGATGTAGCTTTCAAGAATAGCTATTTTTAGTAAGGAGAATAAAGCTATTTTTAGTAAGGAGAATAAAATAAATAGTACTAACTTCTCTGGGCAAGAGAAGTTAGTACTAACCTGTCATTATTATCAGGGAGGAAAGCGCCCAAAGGTCAATTCTAGAATACGAGTTTTGATCTAAATAAAATTCAATTTTGTTTCCACAGAAATTAAAACATGAGAAAAGGAGCTTATATTGTATGCAAAAATATATGACAATTCCTAGGGATGCTTCAGCTAAATAAACAGAAATCGTATCCAATCTCGTTTTCGGTGAATAACTTATCTTTGAATATATTATAATTACTGATTATTTTTAACCCGTTTTGAAAATAAAATAACACAAAAAAATTAAAAAAAATAAAAGAAAATAGCACAAACTTTACATTACAGAGTTCATAAGTTATCACTGATGTAACTTTTTACAACTACTAGTGATTCCTTAAAATCACAGCCTAAAGCTCCTGTGGCTGTAGACCTTGACTAAATTATGTTTATTCACCTGTGATATAAGAGAATCTATGCGGAAGACTGATGGCGGGGGGGGGGCGGGGAGGAATGTTCATAAAGCATTGTGCCTGAAACAAAATGAATCCTTGACAGTGGCTTATAGTAACAGTCCATATTACATGAATTTGTAATTATTTGCCCCTTGGAGATCCGGAGGATCTCAGCCACCTTTTACAAACAGTTTTTACAAAGCAGTCTTTCAAAGGAGATCCCAAAGCCACGGGAATTTAGAGATGCTCCAGCCAGACAGGTCACAAGATGCTGGTTCCTGGGTGTTCAACAGAACAGCGGCTCTAGGAGAAGCCAGGACCCGCCTGCCTCTGTGTAGGTAGACCTCGCCGCTGGGAGGAGTGACTCGGCAGCAGGTGCGGGGGGCCGTACCCGCCTCTCCCGAGCCTGGAGGGATGACTCAAGAGTTTGCGAGTGGAAACTATCCTCGAACCAGCGCCGCTCCGGAAGCCTCCCCTCACCTCGCCGGCACCTCCCTAGTGCCTTTGAGGTCAAGCCACCAGCGGAGGGCAGTGGCCGAGCGCGGCGCACCAGCCTCGGCGTCCGCGCTCGCCCTGCCCTCCGGGTGCACCCCAGCCCGCCTCGCTGCTGCCGCGGTGCGCGCCGTCCGGGTCCCGGCCCTCAGGGCTTGCGCACAGCGCCCCCGCCGCGCCGCCAGCCTCCCCCGCCCCTCAGGCCAGCTCGCCCGGCTCGGAGCCTGCGCCGCCGCCGCCGCTAGGGGTTGCGAGTCCCCGACGGAAAACGTGCCGAAGGTCCCTTCGTGACCACGCGCCCTCTGCCGGTGTCTCAAGAGCAGAGGGGAAGATGGAGACTGAATCCCAAGCGGTGAGTGCCAGGGTCTGAGCCCGGGCACCGGGGTAGAAGGGACAGCGGGGCCAGGCCTCTGTGGGGCGGGAAGGGTGCGCTTTGGAGTCCAAACGCTCCCTAATCAGTTGGGAAAAACGCGTCGCCAAGAGCGGACCACGAGCGGACCATGGGATGTCAGTGGGGAAGGGGCGGCCCACCCCTGGACGATGTGGGACAGGCAGACGGCTCGGAAACGGCCAGGGGCTGCGGGGCAACGCGCGGGTGTCTTAGCCCTCCGCACCCAGGGAGCCGGGCCCTGAGCGCTTTCCCGTCCAAACTGTGCAGCCCTCGACGCTCGCCCTTCTTGATGCCCGCAGCCATGAGGCATGGGATAATCGAGGCTCCAGCTAGGCCTGAGCTGTGCTGGGGACCCCTGAGGCCCAGGCCCTGGCAGGCGCGACCACAGCGCTGCGTGCGTGCGGTCGCCCTGAGGCCTGGGTCCCAGCGGTGGGCCTTGAGGCCCCAGCGCAGCGCGCTAACGTGCCGCCGCGCCCCGCCCCGCGGTGGCCAGCAGCCAATCAGCGGGCGCCAACGGAGAGTCCCGGCCCACTGGGAGCACGAGGCCTCTGGCACCATAGGTGCCGTTGAGGGTTCCCGCCACCGCTGCTGGCGGGTTTGCCTGGCAAAATTTCTCGCTGGCTAGCCTTCTTTTCCCTCCCGCACTTTGGTGGGGAGGGGGTGGAGCCTTGTGTCAGTGCCCAGGTTCACGATGACCACAGAGAACCCGAGGACGCTGTCAATACGGCCATTTTCCCCAGCGCCTCAACCTGCTGGCCACAGAGGGGAAGGAGCACCGAGGCGGTAACTGCGACGGTTAGCCCACCTCTTCCTGTTGTTTTGTTCCAGGTTAATTCCCAGAGAAAGAGGCAATGAGGGCACAGTGCTTTGGAAGAGATCTTTTTTTTTTTCGAGACAGGGTCTCCCTGTAGCCCCAGCTGTCCTGGAATTTCCTCTGTAGACCAGGCTGAACTCACAAAGATCCACCTGCCTCTGCATCTGCCTCCCGAGTGCTAGGATTAAAGGCATGCGCCACCACGCCCGGCTCGGAAGAGATCTTAATAAACTCTTTAATGGTCAAGTTTTATGACAAAGCAGAGGACGTATACTTACAATCCATATGCTTTCAAACAGTTGTGCAGTTTTTATTTTATGTATATGAGTGTATTGCCAGCTTGTGTGTTAAGTGTACTTGTGTCATGCAATGCCGGTGAAGGTCAGAAGAGGGCATCGCCCCCTGGAAATCGGGTTACAGAGGGTTATTAGCTGTCTTCTGGGTGCTGGGAACCAAACCTCGTCTTCTGCGAGAGTAGCTAGTGCTTTTAATCACTGAGCCATCTCTCCAGCCCCCAGTTGTACAGTTAGTGTCGAATTAGACGCTTTCTTTGTTGTCAAATCCAGTGGTAATCCCTGTAAAACTTAGATGTTACCTTTCTCTAGAGCCCTTTTCTGCTGACATGAAAATATTTTCTAGAATGTCAGTTTGTATTATATGCTCCAGCCCTGATCAAAATGTTCAACATATGGTGATCAGGTCTCTCCTGAAACAGTAATACATTTGTTCATTCATTCATAAAATACTCATTGAACACCTGCTATGAATGTCAGTAGTTTAGATGCGGCTATGATTTGAAGGAGAGAAAAAAAAAAAAAAAAGCAAGCCAGGGGTGGTGGCCCATTCCTTTAATGCCAGCACTTGGGAGGCAGAGGTAGGCAGATCTCTGAGTTTGAGGCCTTCCTGGTCTACATAGCCAGTTCCAGGCCAGCTGGGGCTAAGCATACTCCCTGTCTTCCTGAATATTACATGGAAATGCAAAATGACAGATACATGTAATTAATGGAGTTTGTCTTTTACCTAAAATTGAGAACAATTTTATTCGTCCATTGAACTCTTTTTTGCCCGGCGTGGTGGCACACGCCTTTAATCCTAGCATTTGGGAGGCAGAGGCACGCGGATCTCTGTGAGTTCGAGGCCAGCCTGGTCTACAGAGTGAGTTCCAGGACAGCCAGAGCTACAGTGAGACCCTGTCTCAAAAAGAAAAAAAAAAAAAAAAACCAGTTGAAAATAAAAATGCGCATCCTAGATTCATTCATTTTTCCCTGAATCATTTATTCTGATCTCCGTATCTAAGTGACCAAAGTTACAAATAATCCCCAAATCCCCAGGGATGAAACTAGGTTGTTATTTCCAGTTTCTTTTATTGGAAATTGCAATATGATGACTTTTCTGCAGTTTAAAGGAAATACATTTATGAACTTCTCATTAAGGAGTATTTGTTTTCCTCCACTTAAAACTACATGGGGAAGGGCTGGACAGATGGCTCAGTGGTTAAGAGCTTGGAGTTGGAGAGATGGCTTAGTGGATAAGAGTACTTGATGCTTTTATAGAGGACCCTGGTTTGATTCCCAGCACACACATGACAGCTAACAACCAAGACCTCCATGGGTATTGCACAACACAGGTGCACTCATATGTGCAGGCAGAACACTCATACACATAAAATATTTTCTTAAACTACACAGGAAAGAGTCCACAAAGTCCACCCTGTAAGCAGACTAGCCTACTTCTCTATACATCTTTCAAAATTATTACTTTATTGGCCAACAAAGTGAAGAAAGACAAATGTGAAAAAGAACTACTGTATTTAAATTGAAGATTACTTTTCATGAGTTTAGCAGCAAATTGGAATTATGGCCTTTAGTCTTTTATTGAGGACTCAGTTTGCTAAACTGTCTCAAAAGTCTATTTGGTCTTCTCAGAAAGTAAATAATGATCAAGTTTTGAATAGATTTCTCTATAAAGGTCTACTCTCAAGTCTTGGGTTCTTTGGGGTTTTGTTTTTGTTCTTTTTTTTTTCGGTTTTGCCTTAGACGTCTATTTGCTTGCCATTGTGCAAAGGCTTATACATTTTTCTGTTTTATTTTAAGCCTTCTGATGTAGAATTAGAACATATGGGTATATAGTGAGCTCAGTTTTTTTGCATCAGATTTAATTCGTATATGTCTAGGTGTGGTTTTGGTTTTTTGTTTGTTTGGTTTTTGAGAGACAGGGTCTGACTGTGACCCTAGCTAGCCTAGAACTTTCTATGTAGACCAAGCTGGCCTTCTCAAACTCAATTCACCTTGCCTCTTCTTCCTAAGTACTGGAATTAAAGGCCTGTCCCACTATGCCTGGATAGGTGTATGGTTTCTTAAAAATCGGCCCAATGTTTAAATATGTACATACATTTGTAATATGGTTTTCAGGCTAAAATTTTAAGTTTATTAATTTTCCCATGCCCTGAGCCAAACACTACCAAGAGCACATCTGTGATTAAGTTGTGTCTATTAAGTCACTAGAAATGGGAACAAAATACACCATGGAGCCTCTCAAAATGTTGAGAACTTAACTTGTAGAATTTGGGCATAGAGACATTTAGAGATTCTGGTAGAAGAGCTTTACTTGGAATCGCATTGTAAGGAAATGGGAGCATTTCTATAATTGTGTATATAATTTAAAAAGCAAGAAAAATAGCTTGAGGCTGAAGCTATGATTGGTAAAGAAGGGGCAGTTGCACATATCCAAGATAAAGGAATGTTTCATGATTCTTATGGTTTGGACAAAGCTTTTGTTTTTATCAGTGTTCAGACATGACTGAGGAATGTGTTTTTAATCTTGATCCATCATAATTACAGAATGACCTTTTCTAATGCCATTCTGTTAACAAGAGAACACACTGCCCAACTGTGAGTGCTAGGCCAACCTCTAACACCAGGACCAAATGGTCTTTCCAAGCATCACTCCCAGCTGCCTGGGGCTGCTTTTCTTTTGTCTAACTTTTTATGAACTTAATATTTTTTCTTAACAATTAGCATATCTAATAGTTTCTGTAAGTTTATTTGAGTAATACACTTAATAGTTAATTAAGTACTTCTCTAGAGTGGGGTATATTATTCTCCCCCCCCACCAAAAGCTGTTAGCTCTAATTATAATATAATTTTGAAATAAAAGACAACTCCAAGATACTGCATTTTGCCTAAATGACTCATACTTTTTAATAATATGCTTATAGCCTAAATTAAACCTTGTGTTCAGTGCTAAAGTTTAAAAGTTTTATTTTACAGCAAACATCAAATCAGACGCAAACCGATTCATTATCTCCATCCCCTAATCCTGTATCACCCGTGCCTTTGAATAACCCAACAAGTGCCCCAAGATATGGAACTGTGATCCCTAATCGCATCTTTGTAGGAGGAATTGACTTTAAGGTACCTATCCGTGCATACAACATTGGTGGCTAATGAGGGGTGTTTTGTTTTTCTTTACGTTAGAAGTTATTTCCTCTTTTAGCAATTATTTTCTTAAGCGACTATAAAAAATAGCATTTACATATTGGTTAATGGGTTTTAAATTGTCTTAATCACAAAGAATCTTTTCAACAATTGTGTCAGCTAAATCATGTACAGTTGTCTAATTTCATATTAGACAAGGAAATTGAGGTTTGTTCACTTGTCATAGGCTCCTTGAGGCTTAGGATGAGACTACAGTCTACTTTTCTAACTCATTGCTCCATATTCTTCATTCTTCAGCACACTTCACTTACACTTCTTGTGTAATACTCCAATTGCCAAGATAATAAATGATTTCAGTGTTCAAATGAAAACTTAATTTTTTAGTCTTAAAAACCCTGTTTCTTTATCCCAGTTTTTATCTTATGTTCCTGAGCAATGTCCTAGGCTTCAGTTTATTGAAAATAATTTTCTTTTATAAGATTTATAAATGTGATCATCAAAGAAGGCCTTTTTGTCTAAGTAAACCATCTATCCAGCAATGGACTTAATCACAAAATCAGCTCTCTCAACTTTTTCAGAGAAGCATAGTTCAGGATGATTGGCAGCACTCCCACATAAGAGGTAGTAGATGTGGGCTGGAGGGATGGCCTAGCGGTTAAGAGCACTGACCGCTTTTGCAGAGGACCCAGGTTCGAACCCCAGCACGCACATGGCAGCTGAGAACCGTCTGTAACTCTAATTCCAGGAGAACTCCAGTTCCAGGGGAATCTGACACCCTCTTCTGACCTCTGCGGCATTGCACAACACGGGTGCACAGACCTACATGCAGACAGTACATTCATACACATAGAAAAATAAATAAATAAAATTTTTTTAAAAAGAGGTAGTAGATGTGAACAGGGAAGGCATACAGGAATATTTCACTCAAAAACCCTTCTTGACCTAAGGATATAATTCTGTGGTAGAGTGTTTGCCTAGCATTTGCAAGGCCCTAGGTTTAGTCCCCAGGACTACATACAAAACCTTCCAAATTGATTTATAAAACCATTTCTAAGTTTATATATAACATATTAGAAGTTACAGGGAGAGATGTTTTGTAACAAAAAGTACCATTATATTTGGCATACCTCATTTCCCTGTAGTCTGTGACAGTTTATGTAGAATTACTTTTTCTCTTAAGAAAAATGTGGTAGTGTATTTGCCAAAATAATGAGTCTTAAATATGTGATTATTTCACTATTAGTGAGTCTTAAGTATGTGATTGTTTCACTATTATAACTACTTTATTTTTTATATAACTACTTTATAAAATATTTTTTAAGCCGGGCATGGTGGCACACGCCCTTAATCCTAGCACTTGGAAGGCAGAGTCAGGCGGATCTCTGAGTTAAAGACCAGCCTGGTCTACATAGCAGTTCTAGGACAGCGGAGCTACAGGAAGACCCTCTCTTAAAAAGACAAAAAATATTTTTAATATTTTCTGTGCCTATAGAAAATATGGGTATCATGATCTGGGATGGGGTGGGGGTGGGGTGGGAGAAGGGGGGGGGAAATATGCCTGAACTGAATTGGAAAATGATGTATGAAATACACAAAGCATCAATTAAAAAAAGAAATAAAAAAGAAAATATGGGTATTCGTATTTAGAATTCATTTATTAAACCGGTCAGTGTATTTCTAAATAAATACAAACATTTTGTGGCTAGGTTACTCTTAAGTTACTAAAACACATCAAGAACAATACGAATTTTAGAGACCATTGTTTCTATGCAGCCATAGACAGCATTAAGGTAACATTAGAGTCCTATCCCTTGGGACTTACGTCTTTTATAAAACCACAAATAATTCCCAGCAAGGTCATGGTTCACTATAGTAGCAAGCAGTCTCAGACTTTGTTTCTTTTATTATTGCTTTTTTTTTTTTGAGACAGGATCTCCAGGTAGCCCCAGCTAGCCTACTGTGTAGATCTCACTGTGTAGATCAGGCTAGCCTTGAACTCACAGAGATCCTCCTGCCTCTGCCTCCCAAGTGCTGGGATTAAAGGCTTGTGCCACCATGCCCAACTAGTCTCAGACTTTTTAAACCTCTTATTTTTAGAAGCCTACAAACAATCCCTCTTAGTGTTTAACCATTTTTTCTTCCTTCTTACTCCACAAAGTTGCATTAGTAATACTTGTACCAGGAAATAATTTTAATTAATTTTAAGTATCTAATAACAATCCTGTTCTAGCACTGATGAAATTTTTGGTTTGCTAAAATAAAAATAATTGAGCCAAGTGTGGTGGCACACACCTTTAATCCCAGCACCCAGGAGGCAGATGCAGGCAGATCTCTGTGAGTTCCAGGCCAGCCTGGTCTACATAGTGAGTTCCAGGACAGGTGGGGCTACAGGGAGACCCTGTCTCCTCTTGGAGGCAAACAGTTACATATGAACATGAAAATAAAATTGCAGTGAATTTACTGTAAGTAGTCTTGGAATAGGTGTTATGTGTCTAATCACATTATTTCAAGTAAAACAAGATATTCCTGAACCATCTTTGTACATTATGTCTGTTGTCCTAATTTTTTATTTTGAATATCATAATAGCTCTACTTAGCTAAAATGTATGTTAAATAAAGTAATAACTAAATCTTATAGTCCCCTTATAACTTATTATTACAAATTCAAGTACTTTGGAAAATATATTCCTTTCATAAGACCTGGCTCTTTTTAGAGACTCTGCTATTATAAAATGACCAGAATAAGGTATTATTACCTAGTTCCACTGTGCAACTGTTGCTCTCCCCTTGAGCCAAGAGGCAGTATGGCCAATGGTTATAGTATACATAATCCAAGTTAACTTAAAAAGTTGTCCAACTGAGAATGAGTCACTAAAAGATTCCTTTAAATAGCTTGCCTTCTTTGTAGTTTGAGGATACTTCAGTTTAAATATTTTGTTAGTATATGGTAATTTAATAATATAGCTACTACATGAAGCAAGGTAGTGGTTTTATCTAATTTAATGATGATAAGTCCTCTTCAGCTGTATTATCCACATAGTTTTCTGTCTCCACAACAAGATTCAGAGTTGTTTCATCTTTTATTGATTAAAATCTTTGTTTTCTTTTTATACCATTAGACAAATGAAAATGATTTAAGAAAATTTTTTTCCCAGTATGGGTCTGTAAAAGAAGTGAAGATTGTAAATGACAGAGCTGGAGTATCCAAAGGGTTAGTATTATTGCAGATAATATATGAAATTACCAATTGTATTTTATTGTATTATTAGATTTTACATGCTAATTTAATTTGTTTTCATCTTTGATAGAGAATCTTATGTCCTTTTTTTCTCTCCTACATGTGTGGGGGGGGGAGTTAGGGGGTTCAGAAACTATAATATTCCTTAATTTGAAAACTTGTTCTTGCATGGGCCAAGGAGCCCATACTCAGTGTAATATGAAAAACACTGTAGAGGAGCCAGTGTGCAGTAGCTAAAGCAGCAGAAGAAGCTAAGGATCTGGTACTCTTGGAATTCTATTCTTGTTTTAAACCATAAAAGAGTATTATTTGAAAATAGCTGGTCCCGGGCTGGAGAGATGGCCTAGCGGTTAAGAGCACCGTCCGCTCTTGCAGAGGACCCGGGTTTGATCCCCAGCACCCACATGGCGGCCAAGAACCGTCTGAAACTCCAATTCCAGGAGAACTCCAGTTCCAGGGGAATCCGAGACCCTCTTCTGACCTCCGCGGCATTGCACGACACGGGTGCACAAACTTGAATGCAGACAGTACATTCATACACATACATAAATAAATAAAATTAATAAAAAAATAAAATAGCTGGTCCCAAAGAATGCCTGTAGGTTGTATCCCAGAACCTAATTAAGGGTCAAATGAGAAATTCCACTCTAATTATAATGATTAATTGCCAAACCAAAAAGAATGAAAAATTGAGACTGTGGCCAACAGTGTATAGAGCTGCTTCGGGATTTCTGCGTGCATAAAGTACAAATTTTGGAGAGGAAAAGGGTAGTTTGCATGATGTAGTCACATAAGGAGTTTTCTTGCAAAGTCAAAAGAAAATATATGTGGTTATGGAGATGAATAGAGGATTGTCTTTGTTTTATTGAGAGATGAAGCATATGTTCAAGCTTAATGAAGAAACCAGTGCGATAGAAAGCAATATTAATGAAAAACAACATACAACAATGACAGGGAGTACTGTGAAAGATGAGTTCATACAGAGAGATTATTTTTAAACAAAATATTTCCTCAGACTGCTAAACAATATTAAGATAAATTGAGATTACATCTTTTTCTTTGGCTAGGAGAACTTACATTATTTTTGTAATGCACACTTTTTATCATTGGAAAACACACCAAGTCAGGCATATAATCCAGGAGACTGAGGCAGGAGGACTACAATACAAGTTGGAGACTAACATGGACTACATAAAAAAAACCCTCAACCAAAAAAATAATAAGGTGGGGCTATTGCTCAGTGGTACAGCACTTAGCATGCACAAGGCCCTGAGTTTATCGCTGCCACCACAAAAAAGGTGGGCAGGGGCAAAGGGAGAAAAACACCAAGATGTTAAATTAGAAGGTGACTATGTGTGTCACTGAGTAAAAAGAATCAGGCTAACAAAGAATAAATTATATTCCAAACAGAGAAAGATTAGAAGAACATTGGAAATCACAAAGGGGATAATATGCTGAAAAGTCGAGAAACAGAATAGTGGCCCAGTGAAAAGGAGTGAAATCTCATCCACAATGTAAGCCAAGTGGTCTTGGCAAAAAAGACTGGCAATCAAACCAAATCAGACAAGTCCATAGTGTTCATAACCCTCAGATCCATTCGGGATTTGGTGAGACAGTGACTTTTATGTGATTATTTGTGATTCAAGGAAAGGTCCGTTTTGTCATCCATATCTCAGCATTTGGGCCAGACACCATCTTATAAGGGAGCTATTAAGACAGCTGTTTTAGGGTCTTGTTAATAGGAAACAGTAACAAGTCAAGGAGCTGGAGAACAACCTTCCCTAACACATAGGTGGGAGTCATGGAGGCAAGTGTAGAAAAGGGAAGGGCTGAACACAAAAGTTCAGGCAGCAGGAGGCTCTAGCAGTATGATGGTCAGGAACCCTAGGAGCATACCATGTCACTTGAGGATGACGCTGGAGATAATTACTGTGAGCCAGAGACGAGCAGGTACTCCAACCCTTGGATCCAGCTCTCTGCCATGTGATTTGATTGTTGACAGTCTGGAGGAAGTCCAAAGCTCAAATCACCTCAATTTCTGAGGCCTCTTCTTTCCCATAGGGTTATTGATGCTGAGCAGTATTCGGAAGCAACAAGACTAGTCCTTCAGGGCACATCTCAGTGTTCTGTTTGCCTTCCCCATTCCTAAAAATACCCATGAACAAAGTGGTACATACCTCTAATTCCAGCATTTGGGAAGCAGAGGAAGGCGAATCTCTGTGATACCAAGAGATAGCCTGGTCTACTTAGAGAGTTTCAGGCCATCTGGGCTACACCTTATCTCAGAAAAACATTATTTGGCTTAGACATTAGCCACAGCAGAGTATACAAGCAAAGGAGTCTCTGGAGCATGAAAGAACCTGCCTGGCCCATAGATGCAATGCTAACTGTGGCTATAGAGGCTCCTGGTACTCAAATGGAAGATCCTAAGTGAAGACAGTCTTGTGGGACATCTTGAGACTTGGCCAGTTGCAAACTCAGCATCAGCCTAAATGTTAGAAAAGACAGATGACTCTACCTTCAGCTACTAGGTACCCTTCCCATATTAGAGGACCAAAAAGATACCACCATTTTGTCTTGTTTCTTTGAGCTTTTTTTTCTATAGTTTAGTATTTTTGCTTTATTTTTTTTAAACTATCTTTTCTTCCTACATTTAATTTTTATACATTTTCCTTTATTGTGCATTCAGAATTATTTAATCTCTTGCTATTTCTCTCCCCCTTCATAACATACTTCTCCATTCTACTTCTCCCTTTCATTTTACCTTTCCTAGTCCTCTTTCATTATTTCAGTAATTTTCTATTTCTGATTTTACCTTAAGTGTCTAACTTCATGGTTTACACTACATTATGTTTTCCACTTTCTGTTTTACGGTCACTAATGGTATATTAGTTGGCTTTAATAAATGTTATGTTTCTCTGTCTGCCTTGGTTTGGTGTTGAGGAGTTGTAAAAGCCATTTGTTTTCTCCTTTCTGAGTTATGGTACTGAGGATTGAACCATCCAGAGAAGGCTGCTTATGAAAAAAAAAGTTCCTAAAAAAAATTAGAAGAGATACCCATTCCAAGAGATGCAGAAATTACAACACAGAAATATAAGAAACATGAGAAAGCAAGGCAACATGAGCCATCCAAAAGATCATAACTCCTTAATTATCAAATCTGGAGATACTGAAATAGATAAAATACTTGATGAATAATTTTTTAAATCTTGTAAAACTGACCAGTGATTTCAAAGAAGACATAAACAAGCAGATAATGTAAGGATCTCAGCTCAGGACCTGAATAACAAAATCAAGAACACACATGAAAAACTCAGCAACATAGATGAGAAATTCTGCAAGGAATTTGAGATTATAGGGGGGAAAGTAACAGAAATGTTGCAAAAGTTACAAAGTTGCAAAAAACACAATGGAAACCATCACTAATAGACTAGACCAAACAGAAGAAAGAATTTCAGGGTTGGAAGATAAAGTCAAGGGAATTATATATTAGTAAAGAAAAAAAAGCATAGAAGAGAAGCATGACCAGAACTTTCATGTAAAACATGATCAAGGGGCCAAACATGAGGATCCATGGGAGATTTCTGAGTGGGATGACAGATTAGAAACTTCTTCCATGCAACTCAAAAAACAAGAAAATAAGCTGGGCGTGGTGGCGCATGCCTTTAATCCCAGCACTCTGGAGGTAGAGGTAGGCGGATCTCTGAGAGTTCAAAGCCAGCCTGGTCTACAGAGCAAGCTCCAGGACAGCTGGGACTACAGGGAGACCCTGTCTCAAAAATACCAAAAAAGGGGGGGGGGAGAGAAGAAAATAGGATAATACACAATAACCTCTAGCCCTGCAAGATTAGCTATTTAAAAAAAAAAAGAAAAAAAACCACACTGGATGAGAATTCTGTGGGAAAGCAGGAGAGATCACAGGAAAGCAGTGAAGGTGGGGTCAGTGAAAACTCGTAGGAAGTGTCTCCCCCTCACTGGTACATCAGGAGCACGGAACTATACCACTCAGGACTGAATCCATGAAGGCTCTGAGCAGATCTGGCTGAGGTCAGTAGAAGCCATGTAACAGCTTTCACCCTGTGCACTGATAACAGAGAACAGTCAGAAGGAAGAGCTTTGGCAGAGCCAGGAACCTGTGGACCAAGGTAGAGAATAAATCTTGGCCAAAATATGACTCTGGGAGCCTGAGGCAGACTGCCAAGGCTACCACTGATATCAGTGGGAACTCACAGCAAGGGCTCTCACCACCCTACCTCCCACCCCCAGCACTGCTGAACTAAAGAGTACAGCGAGGAGGCAACTGAGAACTACATTGCTCAACTTAGTACAGTTGTGCCAGAAATTCTGTCCAAAAGGTAACTGGCTTAAACTGTCTTGGGGGAATATGTACCGAAATCTGATTTTAAAAGTTTGAATAGAAATTGCTTAATTGTACCTCTCTTGTCAGCACAGTGTACTACATGAAACATCACAAGGAGGAAAGGAATTCAAAACGCATCCCACCAAGAAAGAAATATTTACAGATGCGATTTATTTTATTTTATTTATTTTTGTATGTATTTGAATGTACTGTCTGCATGTAGGTTTGTGCACCCCTGTCGTGCAATGCCTTGGAGGTCAGAAGAGGGTGTCAGATTCCCCTGGATCTGGAGTTAAAGATGATTCTCAGCCGCCATGTAGGTGCTGGGGATCAAACCCCGGCCCTCTGCAAGAGCAGTTGGCGCTCTAAACCGCTAGGCCATCTCTCCAGCCCCAGATGCAATTTTTTAAAACATCTAATGTAGTTTTACTTTTATTGTCTTTTGTTGTTAGTTTTTTTTTTAAGCTTTTTAATTTTTTTTCATTTTTTAATCCTCAGTCTTGCAGAAGTGTCTTGTACTTCTCTCACTTTCTGTTTGTGTATTGCTTGGTTAGGCTATATGACTATTCTGTATGCTTCTTTACCCATTCTACTATTGTATAAGTCTCCATTCTTACATTCAACCCATACAGTTTTCCTCTCGTCCCTATCTCTTATTCTTTCTCTCTTCCCTATGTCCTCTCCTTTTTACTTATTTACTATAATCTTCTGGAAACTTTAATATTCTCTAAACCCCAAATTTCTGCTCTGTGCTGGATAGCTTTAGTGTCAACTTGACACACCTGGGTTGAGGGAGTCTCAATTGGGGAATTGGCTCCATTGGATTGGCCTGTGGTCACATCTGTGGAGTATTGTCTTGATTGTCAGGCAGTGTGGGAGGGCCCAGCCCACAATGAGTAGTGCCGCCCGGGCAGGTTGTTGTGTACCATATAAGAAGGCAGGCTGGGCATGAACCAGGGGAGCAAGCCAGTAAACAGCATTCCTCCATGGCCTGTGCTTCAGCTCCTGCTTCCAGGTTCCTACCCTGAGTTCCTGCCTTGGGCTCACTGAGTGATGAACTGTGACCCAGGAGATGTAAGCTGAATAAACCCTTTCCTCCCCAAGTTGATGTCGGTCAGAGTGTTTTGTCACAGCAATGGAAGACAAACTAGAACACCCTCCCTGATATTTTTCCCACCACAATTTTTTTCACTTGGTCTAATACTGCTCCCTATCATTGTATACTCCAGACTACAGTTCCTCTATTCCTAATCTTAGTAACTAATATTGTGGTTGTACTATCCTTGCTTGGGTTGATCCTCCAATAGTTATTGAAATTAAAACAACCATTATTTTTAACTAGCTAGTATGGTGTTTGCATAGTGGACCTATCCAGCAGTTATGGTTGCTTCTGCAGTTTGTAATATACACATGGACTGAGGGTTTAACTCCTGAACTATGTAACTCAACTCTACCAGAACCTAGACCCACGTGACATTGCAAATACTTCAACTGAAATAATACAGTTGATAAAAAAAATCCAATCAACAAAATAACCCCAGATACATAAGCCTTAATGCAACAGTTAAGAAATATGAAAAATGAAGATAGTATAACACCTCAGAAAAATTTCAGTTCCATAATAAGGGCTCTAATAAGAGTGAATTGGATGAAATTTGAGATAAGGAATTTTTTAAAATTATATGAATTTTAATGAAATAAAACAAGTATATAAATGAACACTTAGATGAATTCAAAAAGAATACAAATCAACAGTTGAATGAAACAATTGTCAATACAGGAATTTAATAACTAGAAATATTGAAAAAATAACTTATCAGATGGAACACAAGATAGATGAATTAGAATTAATACATCAATGAAGATAAAATGTAAAAATGTACAATCTGTGGGATAACATTAAAAACAAATTTACAAATCATGGAGATAGAATAAAAATAACTAAAGGCTAAAGGCATAAAAATACATATTGAATAGAAATGCAACATAAAACCACAAATCTAGAGTAATAAATTACCATATATCTTAGTTTCTTTTCTTCTTGCTATAATAAAATATCCTGAGAAGAGTAACCTAGGAGGAAAAAAGTTTATTTGCTTCACAGTTAAAGGGTATAATCCATCATATTGGGGAAGTTAAGGTAGCAAGATCTTAAAGCAGCTGGCCATATCATATTCACAGTTAAGAAGCCAAGTGAATGAATACCTATGCTCAGCTCACTTTCTTCTTTTTAATACAGTCCAGGATTTCATCCCAGAGAATGATGCCACCAATAGTGGGTAGGTCTTTCCACCTCAATCTATTATCAAGACAATCCCCTCATAAACCTGCCTAGGGACTAATATATGATTTTAGATCCTACCAAGTTGGCAATACTACCCAACACACTATCCATACTCAGGAGGCATATACAGAACAAGTGTATACAACTGGAAAAAGCCCTCCATATCATATTATAGATAAAACACAGAAAAAAGTATATTGAAACCTTCAAGAGAGAGACAGCAAGTCACATATGAAGGCAAATTCAACAGCATTACAGTGGGTTTCTCAACAGAAGCCTTAAAAGCCAGGTGAAGGTGAGCATTGTGGCACAGGCCTCTAATCTCAGCACTTGGGAGGCAGAGGCAGGTGCATCTTTGCACAGTCAAAGACAGCCTGGTCCACATACTGAGTTACAGGACACCTGGGGCTACAGGAGGACCCTGTCTCAAAAAGACAAAAAAAAATGGACCAATGAGAATAGGGCTAAAAAGATAGCTCAGTGGTTAGGATCACTTTCTCAGTGGTTAGGAGCATTTTCTTGGTGGTTAGGAGCACTTTCTTGGTGGTTAGGAGCACTTTCTCAGTGGTTAGGAGCATTTTCTTAGTGGTTAAGAGCACTTTCTCGGTGGTTAGGAGCACTTTCTCGGTGGTTAGAAGCACTTTCTCGGTGGTTAGGAGCACTTTCTCGGTGGCTAGGAGCACTTTCTCAGTGGCTAGGAGCACTTTCTCAGTGGTTAGGAGCACCTAGTGGTTAGGAGCACTTTCTCAGGGTTGGGAGCACTTTCTCAGTGGATAGGAGCACTTTCTCAGTGGTTAGGAGCACTTTCTCAGTGGATAGGAGCATTTTCTCAGTGGTTAGAAGTACTTTCTTGGTGGTTAGCAGTACTTTCTTGGTGGTTAGCACTTTCTCAGTGGTTAGGAGCACTTTCTCGATGGTTAGGAGCACTTTCTCAGTAGTTAGGAGCACTTTCTCAGTGGATAGGAGTACTTTCTTGGTGGTTAGGAGCACATTCTCGGTGGTTAGGAGCACTTTCTCGGTGGTTAGGAGCACTTTCTCAGTGGCTAGGAGCACTTTCTCAGTGGCTAGGAGCACTTTCTCAGTGGTTAGGAGCACCTAGTGTTTAGGAGCACTTTCTCAGGGTTGGGAGCACTTTCTCAATGGATAGCACTTTCTCAGTGGTTAGGAGTACTTTCTTGGTGGTTAGCACTTTCTTGGTGGTTAGGAGCACTTTCTCGGTGGTTAGGAGCACTTTCTCGGTGGTTAGGAGGACTTTCTCGGTGGCTAAGAGCACTTTCTCAGAAGATAGGAGGACTTTCTCAGTGGTTAGGAGCACTTAGTGGTTGGGAGCACTTTCTCAGTGGTTGGGAGCACTTTCTCAGTGGTTAGGAGTACTTTCTTGGTGGTTAGGAGCACTTTCCTGGTGGTTAGGAGCACTTTCTGAGTGGCTAGGAGCACTTTCTCAGTGGCTAGGACTTTCTCAGTGTTGGGAGGACTTTCTCAGTGGTTGGGAAGACTTTCTCGGTGGTTGGGAGTACTTTCTCGGTGGTTAGAATTTTCTCGGTGGTTAGGACCATTTTCTCATTAGTTAGGAGGACTTTCTCAGTGGTTAGGAGCACTTTCTCGGTGGTTAGGAGCACTTTCTTGGTGGCTATGAGGACTTTCTCGGTGGATAGTAGTACTTACTCAGTGGTTAGGAGCACTTTCTCAGTGGTTAGGAGTACTTTCTCAGTGGTTAGGAGCATTTTCTCGGTGGTTAGCACTTTCTCGGTGGTTAGGAGCAGTTTCTCGGTGTTTAGGAGCACTTTCTCGGTGGTTACGGTGGTTAAGAGGACTTTCTCAGTGGTTAGGAGGACTTTCTCAGTGGCTAGGAGCACTTTCTCAGTGGCTAGGAGCACCTTCTCAGTGGTTAGGAGCACTTTCTCAGTGGTTAGGAGCATTTTCTCAGTGGTTAGGAGCACTTTCTTGGTGGTTAGGAGCACTTTCTCAGTGGCTAGGAGAACTTTCTCAGTGGTTAGGAGCACTTTCTCAGTGGCTAGGAGAACTTTCTCAGTGGTTAGGAGGACTTTTCCAGTGGTTAGGAGCACTTTCCCAGTGGTTAGGAGCACTTTCCCAGTGGTTAGGAGCATTTTCTCAGTGGTTAGGAGCAATTTCTCAGTGGTTAGGAGCACTTTCTCAGTGGTCAGGAGGACTTTTTCAGTGATTAGGAGGACTTTCTCAGTGGTTAGGAGGACTTTCTCAGTGGCTAGGAGCACTTTCTCGGTGGTTAGGAGTGCTTTCTCAGTGGTTAGGAGCACTTTCTCAGTGGTTAGGAGGACTTTCTCCTTTCCCAAAAGGACCAGGTTTAGTTCCTGGACAGATATCACACAGCTCACAACCACCTATAACTCCAACTTCAGAGGAACCTAGACTCAACCCAGAAAAGTTAACACTGATAAACACAATAGAGTAGTAGGATATGAAATTAACACATTAAAATAAGTAGTATACCAATAACAAACATAATGATAATCAGAAAATTCCATTCCCTGCTGCCTCCGTAAGTAAATAAACCTAACCAAAAAAATAAAAGACCTCTACGATGAAATTTTCAAAGCAGTTACAAAATCAAAGAAGATACTAGACAATGGAAAGGCTTCCTGAGGACGAATTAATATTGTGAAAAAAATGGCTTATACTACCAACAATAATCTACGGATTCAGTACAAACTCCATCAAAATTCCAGTATCTTTTTTCATAGAAATAAAAATTAATAAAATTCATGGGGCTGGAGAGGTGGCTCATCAGTTAAGAGCACTCACTGCTCTTGCAGAGGACCTGGGTTCAGTTCCCAGAAACCACATAGTGGCTAAAACCATCCATAATTCCAATTCCAGGGGATCCCACACCCTCACCTCCAAGGGCATTACACACCATGAATGCACTTACTTGCAGGCAATAAACTCATACACAAAATAAAAAAAATTTAAATATTAAAATTCATAAACACAAAGATCCCAGATAGCCAAAGAAATTCTGAGCAAAATGAATATTGAAACTGTCACCCTCTTAGTTCAAGTTTTACTATAAAGCATTGTAATAAAAACAGCATGACAGTGGCACAAAAACAGGGATTAATAGAATGGGATAGAGGACCCAGAAATAAATCCACACAGCTACAGCCACCTGCTTTTCTACAAACATGACAAAAATATAGGTTGGTGAAAACAGAGCTTCTTCAACAAATGTTGGGCAAAATGGGGTATTGACCTGT
Source organism: Rhizomys pruinosus (assembly GCA_009823505.1). Classification (NCBI taxonomy): domain Eukaryota; kingdom Metazoa; phylum Chordata; class Mammalia; order Rodentia; family Spalacidae; genus Rhizomys; species Rhizomys pruinosus. The sequence goes on along the minus strand of VZQC01015323.1, from coordinate 978,828 downwards.
AGAATGATGAAAGTATATTCCTGTGTTGCTCTCCTTGTCGCTCTCTGTTCCCGGCCGGCAGGAAAAAGGAGAGGACACACTCTTGCTCTTCCAGACGCAGTTTATTCAGGCAACTCATACACCAACAACTCTCTCCCCCTTCCAGTGTCCCCTACTAATATACCCTTCTCTCAACCCCGTCTCCTGCTAGCGTGCAAGCACCATGGCGGTCTCTCATTGGTCTGTAAGCGGTATGCGCAATATACGGAAGTCAGCGGACATGCTAATGAGGGCTCAGGTTTGGCGTTCTCTTATTGGCTGGGGAATGAGCTGGGCAGTCAGGCAACAATCAGGCAATGGTCATGAGACCTGGCCAGGGTCCAAAGCGCCATTTTGGCCAACGCCCGCTCTCCACATTCCTGTTTCTTACCCTATACAAAAATTCAACCCCAAAATTTGAAACTCTTTAAAATTAAGGAAAAACAGAGAAAACAGTTCAAGATATCAGCATAGGCAAGCACTTTCTGACTAGGACTTCAGTTAGTCAGACATAGTACCAATCAACAACTGACAACTGGAAGTTCGTGAAATTCAAAAGCTTCTGCACAACAAACAAATGAAAAGAAAATGAGGTATTCACATATAGAAAAATGAACCTAGAACCATTTCTCTAAACCCATATAAAAATCAGCCTACAGAATGGCAGAAAATCTTTGCTACCTTCATGTGCCAGAATCAATACCTAGAAAATACAAAAATTATCAAAAGCTAAACACCTAAATTCAGAAAACCAACCAGTAAACGAGCTAATGAAATGAGCAGAAAATTCTCAAAATACAAACTACAATTAGCCAATAAACATGAAAATATTTAACCTCACTAGTCATCAGAGAAAAACTAAAGTGAACTTCCATCTCACCCCAATGAGATTGGAAGTCAGCAAGAAAACAAATATTGGTGATGATGTGGACAAAATGGAACCCCTGTACACTGCTGATGGTAATGAAAACTAGTGCAGATGGAAATAAGTCTAGAACTTCCTCAAAAAAACTCAAAATGAACCTGTCACTTGATAAAGCTATACCACTCCTTGATATTTACACAAAAGACTCCAAGTTAACATAGCACAGACATAACTGCACGTGTTTACTGTAGCATTATTCACAATGCTAAGTTAATGGAACTGATGTAGGTATCCATCAACAGAGAAGTGGATAAAGAAAATTAGGATTATATACACAACCATAAAGAAGAATGAAATTTCATTTTCTGGAAAATGGATGCAACTGGAGATAACCATATTAACCAAGTTAAATCAGTATTAGAAAGACAAATAACATGGGTTTTTTTCCTCATTTGTGGGTCCTATACTTTGTGGATACATAAAACAAGCTTATGGTACTTGCACAAAAACAGACATAGAGAATAAAGGAATGGAGAACTTAGAAGTAAACCAACACAGCCACAGCCACCAGATTTTCCAGTGAAGTTGTAGAAAAGGCAGCCTCTTCAACAAATGGTTCTGGAAAAACAGTATTCACATACAGAAAAATGAACCTACATCATTTTCTCTTACACTGTACAAAAATCAGTTCAAGGGGCTGTCTTAGCAGTTAAGAGCACTGGCTGCTCTAGCAGGGGACCCAGGTTCAATTCCCAGCACCCATATGGCAGCTTGAAACAAGGTAACTCCAACTCCAGGGGATCTGGTGCCCTCTTTTGACTTCATGGGCATTGCATGACATGGGTGATCTTAAATGCAAGCAACACATACGCATAAAATAAAAATTAGAAATCAGTTTAAAATTACTGAAAGCCCTTAATATAAGACTTGAAACTTGAAAAGTGCTAGATGAAAACAAAATACTTCAAGATACATGCATAGATATCTTGTTTAAAGGACTCCCAACAGCTCAGAAAATAATAGATGAAAGTAGAAAGGGAACTATTTGTGGAGAGAGGGGAACTAGCTGGAAGAGAGGAGGAACAAGAGCTGGTAATGGGGCATGAAATGTTTTCTCATATGCACAATATAAATATATGTATATGTCTCCTATGGCATGAAAGCAGAAGGGGAACCGTTTGAGGACTTGCCTAACAAAGGAGTGAGGAAGCCCAAATGAGGGTCATTGGAGATGAGTGTGACCAGATATGTGAAAATGTCATAGTGAAACCTGTTAAGGTTGTATGCTAACTAAAAATAATAGTAAAAGGATGCCAAAAGAGTAGAATAAAAGCATTTCAAACAAAAGCACACAAGCTATATTCTACTCATTTCCACTGGGTGGTGTGTTCTACCAAAAAAAAATATTATTGTAAAACTAATTCTTTAATGTTTGGACAAACAAAAAAATAATACTTTACTGTTGGTGATGTAGCAAAGTGGTAGACCACTTGCTTAGAATGCAAGAAGATGCTCCAGAACTTTAAAAAAACACCTCAGTTCTGGGGCTGGAGAGATGGCTCAGCGATTAAGAGCATTGGCAGAGAACTCTGCATTTGCTTTGGTTCCCAGACCCATAAGTTGGCCAAAACCATCCTGAACTCCAGTTCCAGGAGATCCAGCAATTTGGCTGGCCTCCACAGCATTGTACAACATTGGTGCACTTACATACATGCAGACAAAACATTCAAACACATAAAAATAAATCCAAAAAATTAAATAAACTTTAAAATATTATGATGCAATAATTATAAATTAGAAAATGGTAAGTTAATTGGCATTATTCGCAAGAGTTTTGAAATCTAAAAAACGTGCTTTTTACTTTTTTTCCTCCTCTGGCTTAGCTTTTGGGACATGACATTATATATGTATTGTATTGTATTGTATTGTATTGTATTGTATTGTATTGTTTTTCATTTTTAAAATAAGGGCTTGCAGCCGGGCATGGTGGCGCACGCCTTTAATCCTAGCACTTGGGAAGCAGAGGCAGGTGGATCTTTGTGAGTTTAAGGCCAGCCTGGTCTACAGAGTGAGTTCCAGGACAGCTGGGGCTACAGGGAGACCCTGTCTCGAAAAGACAAAAAAAAAAGTTTAGGGGCTGGAGAGATGGCCTAGCGGTTAAGAGCACCGACTGCTCTTACAGAGAACCCAGGTTCGATCCCCAGCACCCACATGGCAGCTGAGAACCATCTGTAACTCCAATTCCAAGGAGAACTCCAGTTCCAGGGGAATCCAACACCGTCTTCTGACCTCTGCAGCATTGCACGACACGGGTGCACAAACCTACATGCAGACAGTACATTCATACACATAGAAAATAAATAAAATTTTAAAAAATTAAAAAAATAAAATAAGGGCTTGCAATTATAGCCCAGGCTGAGCTAGAACTCACAATCATTCTGCCTCAGCTTCCTTATTACTGAGATTTCAGCCATCCACCTGTATCTTGAACATTATATGAATTGTACTTATTGGTAAAAATCAAACATAAAAGTCACATATAAATTCTAGATTGTATGCTTTTTGTCATTTTTTTCCTAGGCCCCAGCTGGCCTAGAACTCTCTTTGGAAACCAGACTGCCCTCAGTCTCACAGAGCTCTGCTGGCCTCTGCCTCCCAAGTGCTGGGATTAAAGGTGTGTGCAACCACACCCAGTATGAAATCTAGGTTGTATGCATTTTAATTGATATTGTTTGGAAAATACTTGTATTATTAGTTTACATGTGCTAATAACTAATACATATGTAAAGACCTATATAAATATAAGAAATTTCTGTGTTGAAACTTTTATTTTTAACAGGCTTTTTTCTATTTTATTTCCTTTAAATAAACTTGTTATTTTCAAGGATTATTTTTTGTTTATTTTTTTAAAAGGAAATGTAGATGTACTCAGTGGTACATTGTGCCTAGCATGCACAATGCCTTGGGTTTCATCCCTAGCATAGCAAAAGAAAGAAAGAAAGAAAGAAAGAAAGAAAGAAAGAAAGAAAGAAAGAAAGAAAGAAAGAAAAGAAAGAAAAGAAAAGAAAAGAAAAGAAAAGAAAAGAAAAGAAAAGAAAAGAAAAGAAAAGAAAGAGAAAGAAGAAAAGGAAAGAAATAAAACAAAAACTATTGCTCTGGACTGAAATCCATTTCTTCCCAATTCTTAAGCCAGAACAGGATTTTTTTTCTTTTTATATTGTTATTAAACTTTTTCCATACATCATAAATCATTTCTCAATCTAGAGTCATTTCAGAACATGAATTTTTTATGCTCTTCTTATTACATACAACTCAATGCTGAAAGTGTTTCTAAGACCCCCTGACTTCTTTATTCTTTTGGTCCCCTTCACTTTGAAAAAATGAAATGATACTATTCAGCTTTGCTACCCATGCTAGTATAGCATATAAAGAGACTCCTTCAGTGTCCTAGTCTTAAAAGGAAAAAATTTATATAAGACTTGGCACGTAGTTCAGTGGTAAAGAACTTGCCTAGCATGTATGATACCTTAGGTTGAATCTTCAGTACTGTAAAATGAAATTTATATAACATTCTAAGTAAATGGTAATAATTAATGCTTTTATTTAGGTATGGTTTCATCACTTTTGAAACTCAAGAAGATGCACAAAAAATTTTGCAGGAGGTAAGATATTTCTGTATATTTAACTTCAGTTTTGGAAGTTCTTTCTTTGAAACTAATATATTAAGATGTTTAATGGTAGAGTACAAGGACAGTGGTTTGTTACCGACCGTTCCCGGCTGCCTGCTACTGGCTAGCTCTCCTCGGGGGGTCGTGGATTTCTACAGAGTCCTCTTGGCAGGAAAAACACAGGGAAGTTTGAATGCGTGTAGAAATGAAAGACTAAGAGAAGTTTCCCAGATCTACAGCAACTTTATTGAACAGGGGCAGTGAATATATAGTGGTTTTTGGGAGAGGGCAGAACAAAGGATTTGGCAAAGCTTTACAATTACATAGGTAGGTAAAAAAGTCAAGATTTACACATTAACTGAAAAGCTCAGAGCACTCAGAGCAGGAAACTAAAACATCACAAAGTTTGGTTAGGAAATAAACTTTCTTTGAAGTAAAATGTAGAAATCTTAAGACAACCTTTACTGAGGAAATAACATCTAAGAAGACAAGTCATAATTGAAAAGTCATAGCTCACAGAGTAGTAACTACAAAGTTCTTTAACAGCAGATATTGGTCTTATGTCTCCATTCTGAGGCTAGAGTAAATACATCCTAAAGTTAATAGTTGCTTTTAAGTTTCTATTGAAGTAAAAACCTTATTCCTATAATGTCCTAAGTTAGCTATTAGTTTTCTAACTCTGACTGCTAATCTAATGTTTAAATTTTTACTGAGAACTAAGAGCTGTCCCACTGTTTGCTCCAGCTAACAGCTTTGTTTTTGTCAGATAAGTGGCTGGTGTAAGGAGACTTAGCCTCTGTCTTGCTTTACTGGGAGTGTTAGAATCCAGGCTTTAACAAAAGGGATGTCTTATCTACCTCTTTGTCTAGGACCAGAGGAAAAAGGAATTCTTTTATTTTTAGGTTTGAGGGGAATTTTTGTTTTAACCTTAATGAAGAGATGTCTTTTCATCATACATTTTTACCACTGGAATCTGTTTTCTTTAAGGACATTCATGTAAGGCAAGAACATTACTGTCATGCAATTATTTTGTTTTCTTGATCCGAAGCAAGTTTTAACCTTGCCATATATATTAACAGCTTGCATTACATTGTTTGTTAAGGAGAAAGGTCTGTTTTTTACTTTGGATCTGCAGAAAATTCTTGCTGCCAGGAAAAAGCCCTGTGCCCAAGAGAGGCATTTTAATTGCCAGTTCTTGACACATTCAAAAAGTTTATTTTGTATCTATAAGCTGGCTTTAAGAAAAGATCTTTTTGTGCTCAGTGTTATGCTAAGTCCAACACCAGAAAACGTAAGATCCTAGGAAAGCATCTCAATCTCGGGAGTTATCTTAGCCGGGCGTTCTGCCAGGGACCTCCAGGGGGTCGTAGCCCCTTAGGACACTGCTCCCCTGCCTGTATTGGATATGATTTCTCATATTGTTTACACAGGCATTACTGGAGTGGGTGTGGCAGACGCGGAGGTGGATGCCGCAGTGGTTCATTTCCAAATTCTGTATGTTAAGATTGCCATTGGGTTCTAAGAAACTAGCTGAAGAAGAATAAATTCCAAATCACTATGTGAAGATGACTGTGAAGTTTCAATAGTTCACTTCATCGGCTTAAAATAATAACTTAATTGTAGATTCCTAAAGTTTCCTGAGATTTTTTCTTCCTATGAAAAACTTTATATAACCTATATAAACTTCATAAAAACTATCTAGCCTATACTTTTGATAATTTGTTATATATTAAGATAATATACAGTTAATTCTTGTTCATAGTATTTTACATTCTATAATCACTATAAGCACCAAATTTAAACTGCTACTGTTCCTAAGAGAAATACAAGAGCTTCTGGTCACAATTTTGCCACCATTTTATATATAATATAAGAATATTATTTGAATCTAGAAACTGTCCTTGAGGCTGGAAATGTAGCTCAGTTGGTACAAATGCCTAGGGTGAATGAAGCACCTTGGGTTTTCTCTCTAGTATCACATAAACCAAGCATGGTGGCATGTACCTGTAATCCCACCACTTGAGAGGTAGAGGCAGGAGGATCAGAAATTCAAAGTCATCTTCTGCTAAATATAAAGTTTGAGGCCAGCCTGGGATACATGAGACCCTTCTTAAAAACAAATTTTTTGGTCTTTTTGAGACAGGATTTCCCTGTAGCCCCATCTGTCTTGGAACTCACTAGGTAGACCAGGCTGGCCTTGAACTCACAGAGATCCTCCTGCCTCTGCCTCCTGAGTGCTGGGATTAAAGGCCTGTGCCACCACCCCCGGCCTAAGAAAAAATTTTTTAACTAAAATGATGTCCTTTACACAATGTTTGGCTGCTTTCAAAGTGGTCTAAATTATATCCCTTTAGCCAGGTGTGGTGGCACACGCCTTTAATCCTAGCACTTGGGAGGCAGAGGCAGGCAGATCTTTGTGAGTTCAAGTCCAGCCTGGTATACAGAGTGAGTTCCAGGACAGCTGGGACTACAGGGAGACCCTGTCTCAAAAAAAACAAAAAAAAAATTATATCCCTTTAGAAGCCTGGTCTAGCAAGACCTGATTTTGTCCTCAACTGGATGGAACTGGTAAATGAAAAGCTGAAAGGAGCAAGGCTCTCCACCCTCCTCCCCCCTCAAAAAAAAAATCCAAAGAGACCCCTGAGGACCAGATCCTCAACTGACCTTGAGAAAACAAAAACTTGGTTAATCTGGGCTGTGTGGCTTAAGCATCCAAAAGGAAAGCACAACCAGAAATAATCAGTAAGACCAGAGAAACTGTACTGCAGACATAGAACTTGAGATCTTAGTAAAGAGACAAAAAGAAAAAAGAGAGAGTACTGTTGTTTGGCCTGTCTTCAATTCTTACTGGCAAATGCATCAACTCTGTGGCTGCCACCACTTTTGGCACTCCTCAAAGACAAGAGACACAGCTTTGTAACCTTCCAATATGGACTGAGGACTCATGTCTCTCCAAGAATCCTCTAAACCTTCAATGCCAGATGGGGACTACTGAAATACCCAGCTTATGGACTAAACAGCTAAGGGGATGTCAGCCTCATCAGAATATAGACTGCCATTGTTGGACTACCCGGGCTGTATCATGGAGGCCAGTACAGGGGGATCGAGACAGGATGTGTGCTTACTGGACTTCATTTGGGGGACCATGGGAGGGAAAGACCCCAGTGTGGAGCAAAAGTGCAGGATTGATAGTTGTTTGGGATTGCCAAGGAGGAACTTTTGAGAACTTCCTTAAGGAAAACATGACATCTTTTAGGAAAAAAAATCCTACACTTCAAGTGATATGTATATATATATATATATATATATATATATATATAATTGTATATATATGTATATATACTGTACCAATACAAGTTGGAGAGAACAACAACAAAAGAACTGAAAAAAACTCTGGAAAGACTCAGAAAAAGAGACAGGACATGTATGGCAGAGTGCAGGGACTCGGGTGGGGTGGGGGGGCATGGAAAGGGAAGCAATTCTAGATTCGATTGAGAAATGAGGTGTGACCTATGGAAAAAGTTTAATAATAAAAAAATTTATATAAAAAATTATATCCCTTTAGTCTTCCTTCATTGGTTTTATAAATAATAGTGTCAAAATAATATTTTTTTCTTTATTTTAGGCTGAAAAACTTAATTATAAGGATAAGAAACTGAACATTGGTCCAGCAATAAGAAAACAAATCGGGATTCCACGTATGTATTGAAAACCGATATATTCTTCAACGTTTTTTCATAATTCTTTTGTGAATATTAGCATTTGATAGACCTTTATTAAAATATCATGTTTCTTTTATGTAATCAAATTATTTATATAAAAATATTATAATAAGGCCAGGTGTGGTGGAGCATGCCTTTAATCCTAGCACTCAGGAGGCAGAGGCAGGTGGAACTTTGTGAGTTCAAGGCCAGCCTCATCTACAGAGCGAGTTCCAAGACAGATGGGGATACAAGGAGATTCTTTCTCAAAAAAGACCAAAAAAATTTTTGTATAATAAAGTTGTTTATGAAATTTTTTACCAGGGGTTGGAGAGATGGCTCAGAGGTTAAGAGCACTGACTGGTCTTGCAGAAGATTCCCAGCACCCATATGGCAGCAAACAGCCCTAACTCCAGTTCCAGGGGAATCTAATGCCCTCTTCTGACCTCCTTGGGCATTGCATGACACAAGTACACCTAACTATAGTCAATATACTCGTACACATAAAATAAAAATAATTTTTAAAATATTTTTTAAGGCAGGTGTGGTGGTGCATGCCTTTAATCCTAGCACTTGGGAGGCAGAGGCAGGCGGATCTTTGTGAGTTCAAGGCCAGCCTGGTCTACAAAGTGAGTTCCAGGACAGCTGGGGCTACAGGAAGACCCTGTCTGGAAAAGACAAAAAATATTTTTTAAATAATCTACCAGAAGTTAATATATCTTAGGAAGTAGGAAAATATACATGAACAATATTGTTTAAGTATATTCCATATACTTAACATCTTAAAAGGAAAAATCCTTTTTATTTTTATTTTTTTGTCTTTTTTTGAGACAGGGTCTCCCTGTAGCCCCAGCTGTCCTGGAATTCACTCTGTAGACCAGGCTGGCCTTGAACTCACAAAGATCCACTTGTGTCTACCTCCTGAGTGCTAGGATTAAAGGTGTCCACCTTTTTATTTTTTATTTGTCATACAAAGTATTAGGTTTCATGATGGGATTTTCAAATATAATTTATTTTGATTGATTTCTCCCCTCTCTCTACATGCCCTACTTCTGCCACTTCTCCCTGCCCCCCAACCTTCCACCACCACCCCATAGCCCCTTATCCATTTTCATGTCACATGTGTTCAGTACCCTTCACCACTTTCTCAGCTTTTTCCCTTCTCACAGGCCTCTTTCAGTTTACATGACCTTTACACATCCACTTACACACACACACACACACACACACACTCACACACACACACAAAATCTAAACATTTAAAGCTAGAAATTGTATATGAGAAAACATTTGTTGTCTTTCTGAGTGTGGGTTACCTAATTTAATATTTTCCAGATCCATCCATTTTCCTGAAAATTTCATAAGCTCATTTTTCTTTGTAGCTGAATATAGTTCCATTGTGCATATGTAGTACATTTTCATTTTCATTTTCGTTTTGGGGGGCAGTGTCTTCTTGAGACAGGGTCTCACTTTAGCCCCATGTGGCCTGGAACTTACTGTGGAGACCAGGCTGGCTTCAATCTCCCGAGCCTCTGCCTCCTGAGTGCTGGGACTAAAGCGTGTGCATCACTCCCGGCCCACATTTTCATTTTCCATTTATTTGTTGATGGACATTTAAGCTGGTTCCATTTCCTTGCTGTTGTGAATAGAACAACAATAAAGGCCCAGCTATTCCACCCCTGGGCATACACTCAAAGGAAAGTTTTTCACAATGAAAGTATTACTTAAAATACCATGAGTATCAAAAAGACCAAAAAAAAATATAGAAGGAATTTAGAATATAGAGCAATTTATAATTAAGTATTTTTTTGTTCAATTATTTTTTTTCTTTTTTTTATTTTATTTTTTTACAATGTGTATTGATAGATACAAGTATATAAAATCAGGGCATGAACATGATTTGATAGATTAAGTAGACTTTATTTCAATACTATAATAAGGGAACAGTTCAAATTCTCACCATTTGTTTCACACTCACAGAAACCACTTCAAGGGCATTAATGATCTCTCAAATCTGCAAGTAAAACATGTTTCTTTATTTTTTTGTCTTTTCAAGACAGGGTCTCCCTGTAGCCCCAGCTGGCCTGGAACTCACTCTGTAGACCAGGCTGGCCTTGAACTCACAAAGATCCACCTGCCTCTGCCTCCCAAATGCTAGGATAAAGGCGTGCGCCACCACACCCGGCTACATGTTTCTTTTTTAAAAAGACTTGTGCACTTGCCCAGGCTCAAGGATATTGAAATCTAGCACATAAAGCCCACTACAAGAGGTAGAAATACAGGCAATATACTATTATGGCCACAACTATCAATTACAGTTAAGGATTTTCTATAACAACCAAATGGATAATCTAATATTGCAACAACTCAAGTATTACTGAGCAAAGTGCATTTCTACAATATTCAGTGTTTCTATTCGGTTTTCTAACTTTATTTATTTTATTTTTTTTTATTTTAAATGCTAAATTTTATTCAATGAAAATTGTGCAAAGGACACTAATACTGTACAGTAATATGTAAATCCAGTATTAAACAAGAGCATATGTGGCAAATGTAAGCGCACCACTGTGCCTTCAAAACTGGTACCACAGAACGTAATTCAATTCATATAATTTTTAAAGGAACCCAAAGAACACTCATTTAATATTAAGTAAACATCCAAGAACAAAGGCTCTTCTTGTTTTTGTTAACTTTCTAAAAGAGTAGAAATCATCCCAATTTTAAGCATTGGATAAGATGTTTCATTCTTTTTTTTTTTTTATAAAAATTTTTTTTTTAATTTTATTTATTTCTGTATGTGTATCAATGTACTACTGTCTGCATGCAGGTCTGTGCACCCGTGTCGTGCAATGCCGCGGAGGTCAGAAGAGGGTCTCAGATTCCCCTGGAACTGGAGTTCTCCTGGAATCGGAGTTTCAGACGGTTCTCGGCCGCCATGTGGGTGCTGGGGATTGAACCCGGGTCCTCTGTAAGAGCGGTCGGCGCTCTTAACCGCTAGGCCATCTCTCCACCCAAGATGTTTCATTCTTAAGAAAATACCTTGCATAATTTCTTTCATCAATGGTTACTACCAGCCAATAAGATGTTCATAAACTGAGTGAAAGGCAACTTGCCTATAATGAACTTGCTCAGTGTGGGAATAATTGTATATTTATTTCAATTTCCTTATTCGTAACACGAGGTCACATGCCTTTGTTTTAAAGAAATGTTTCAAATCAAAAAATAATCTTAAAGACAGATACAACAGTAACTATTCTTACTGACTAAATCACTTAGGAACTTAAGGCTTTTTTTATTAAATCAAGCAAAATAGTTAAAGCTGTAAGCAAATACTAGTTCACACTGCTAAATCTTACATATTCTTAGGTGTTTATTGCAAAGTTGAGTTAGGTGGTGGTGCCATATATCCAACTGGCCCAGAATTAACAGCACCATGAATTTGAGAAGAGCCATCATATGCTGTACCAACTGGATGCCAAGAGGCAACACAGGGATAATCAAGCACAACAGGAATGCAGGAATCAAAACCTGGCAAAGATGGCTGGTCATAAGGATCTGGTATTACTGGATAATAGACTGCTCCTTGAGGGACAGGTGCATCATCAGCATGGGGAAAAGTATCATTTGTTGATGCTTCTGCCTGTGTGTCATCTGTTCTCCCTACCTCACTGTACAAGTGAGGAACAGTTTGGTCTACCACAGGTTGCTCAATACAGACTGGATAATGCTCTCCATGAAGCTGCTGTGGCTCCATGTGTGGCATGTAGACCATGGAGTGCCAGTAGTTGTGATGATAGCACTGCAATCCCAGATTGAAATAGTACTGCAAAACTTTTGTATCTTTAGGGGCTTGCTTAGCCTTCAATCTGGTTATAGGTCTAGAGGCAACAATTCTTGGGCCCTGAGGGACATTAGCTCTCACTGGGAGGGGGAGATTAGTTTCCTCAGGCAAGGGTGGGGAGGATGGTTCCGCAGGGTGTGGATTCTCAGCGGAGGGTGGGGAGATTAATCTCAAGTTAGAATTAGTTTAAAGTTAGAATCAGTTTTCTAACTTTAAACAGCCTATGATAACTGGCAGCAAAGAAGGTCCTTGCAATAGACTGCCTCTGCTTGAGAAGTACCAAGGTATAAGACAAAATGAGCAATGTTAATATTATACTCCTCACGATCTAAAGATAACTGTGCTCTTGTATTGGGAATCCCTACACAGGTTCTAGAGCTGACCTAACACATATTCTCAGACCTTGGACTTTTAGTATATGATGGAGGACATGTGTGCATCTTTTAGAGTAATATGGGATTAAAATGGAAAAAGGTGAATCAAGAAATATGCTATGGAAATAACATACAGTTTGTTTCCAAAGGAATACAATGTTAATATAGGTGCAATGTTAACAGGCTGGTGCAACTTAGCCTTTCTGGGTGCTTAACGACCATATCTGAAGTCCCTACCAATTTGACCAAGGGGCCTGGGGGACAACTTTGTTCCTTGCCCTCAGAGGTCAACCAAGTCTTAGGGGATTATAATTATTTTTAATTAAAGTAAAATTTTTACTTTAATTAAAAATACTGAAAGCGAAAATATAAGATTAATAACATAAAATTTTATAAAATATATATAAAGTCCAGAGGATACTGTTTTGCTCTGCTCTGGTCTTTCCTGACCTCTAAGTCTTACGATCTTTCTGCCCCCCTTTTCTACAGTGGTCCCTGAGCCTTGGAGGGGGGTGTCCTGATACAGATGTCCCATTTGTGGCTGAGCATTCCACAAATATGTATTCTCTGCACTTTAATGAGTTGTGAGTTTCTGCGTTAACCACCATCCACTGCACAGAAAAAACTCTAAAATGTTTCTCTTAATTTATTTTTTACTACATTACAAGCCCCCTAGTCCCAACAGTCCACTTTGCTTTTTTTCTTCATTGCTGAAATCTCTGTGTATAATCTAATACCTCCTAATTAATCAATCAATATATAATGATGTAAATATTTAGCATAGTATCCTATACTACCTTGTACCTTACTCTGTATTGCTTCTTCTTAATAGTCAAGTCATTATAAGAGCAACACAAAATGAAGGTAACAGTTCTAAAACGTTGCTAAAGCAGTTTCTAAAACTATGTCCTATGTTCATGTCATAGACTAGATTATAGAATTAGTATTCCAAGGTAACTAAATAGAAGGTTCCAGAAATATGCTATAAGATAATAGTAAAAAAAAAAAATGTGGGGTTTTTTGTTTGTTTGTTTGTTTGTTTTGTCTTTTTGAGACGGGTCTCCCTGTAGCCCCAGCTGTCCCGGAACTCACTTTGTAAACCAGGCTGGCCTTGAACTCATAGAGATCCACCTGCCTCTGCCTCTGCCTCCTGAGTGCTAGGATTAAAGGTCTGCACCACTGGGCCCAGCAAGATTTTTAATATTTATTGTTTACATTGTTTTTTTATTTAATCCCTATAAACTAATAAAAGCTCTGAAGTAATAAATTTTATGATACATTCTTCAAAGGTACTTTAATACATGAAATTTTAAATACAACATTTTACTGTAGCTATATTAAGATATTGTAGATGTATTAAGATATTTTTCCAAATACTGTTGAGAAATTACATGTCTATAAAGTTAGATTGAGCATTTCCATTTTTGTTACTTAATCTTCCTTTAGGTTCTAGTATAATGCCAGCTGCTGGAACAATGTATCTAACAACTTCAACTGGATATCCTTACACTTACCATAATGGTGTGGCTTATTTTCATACTCCGGAAGCAACTTCTGTCCCACCATCTTGGCCTGTAAGTACTTTCATTTTAGAAGTTTCTGCCTATCACTCCCAACTATTTTTAAAGATTTGTTTTGAATCTTAAAGTTTAATAATTTTTAAATGTTTTTACACTTATTTAGTGTGTGTGTGTGTGTGTGTGTGTGTGTGTGTGCACGCCATGGAGTGAACATGGAGGTCAGAGGGCAGTTTTGTTTTGGGGTGTTTTTTTTTTGTTTCATTTTGTTTTGTTTTTGAGACAGGGTCTCCCTATAACCCCAGCAGTCCTGGAACTCACTCTGTAGACCAGGCTGGCCTTGAACTCACAGAGATCTGCCTGCCTCTTCCTCCCAAGTGCTAGGATTAAAGGCGTGCACCACCATGCCTGGACTTAAAGATGGTTCTTGGCCACCATGTGGGTGCTGGGAATTGAACCTGGGTCCTCTGCAAGAGCAGTCAGTGCCCTTAACCACTGAGCCATCTCTCTAGCCCCCACCCAAAGGGCAGTTTATAAGAGTTCTCTCTTTCCACTATGTCCTTCCTGGGATCACTTAGGTCCTCAGACTGGTAAACAAATGCTTTTATCCACTGAGCCATCCTCTGGCCCTGATTCTGAAATACTTAAAACAAAGAAATCCAAATGCACCTGCATCCCTACTACCTAAATTTAACAAACATTAACATTTCTCATGTTAATTTCAGTTCTTTTTAAAGGTGGTATAAAAGAAGGCGAATTCATACAAAGCTTCCTTAGCTCCGTATCTTTGTTTCTTCACAGTGTCTTTCTTATGTTCTTACCTTAAATGCATCCTTAAACAGTATAGAGTATTTGGGGAGGTAGTTTCTAAACATTGTATAAATAATCTGGTTTTTAATTTTAACATTAAGTTTTTGAGAGTAAACTATGTTGACCTTTTTTAAACAATACCGTGTTAATCCTGATACACATTTATTTTAACGTAATATGTCATTGTTTGGTATACTATAATTTTTATATTCCTCTAATCTTGGACATCTTATTTTTTTTACAACCAAGGCTTTATTGAACATCCAGATCGTCTATGCACTATATAAGCCTTTCTAGGGCAGTGGTTTTCGAAGCTTTTGCTTATATTCTCATATTTTTCTATATTACTTTTGAAAAATTCTGAATATGTTCACTCATTTTAAAATTGATATTTGAAATTATGTTTAAATAGTACAACCATATTTTAGATTTTCTATAAATATACTTTTATCAGTTCTTTGTACATATATAGCATTATTTTAATAATTGAAAAATGAAATGTCTGCTGTACAGCTTAGTTAACAAAACTAGTCAACTAATCAACTATGAAAACTGTTAGAAAATTCTGACTTTGTTATTATTAATATGTATCCCTGTGATCCATCTGTTAGTTTATGTTTGTTCCCTGGATCAGATAAGATACCATCTTCCTTTTAATGTTTGTTATGCACAATCTTTTTGCTTTGTTTCATCCTATTTCTCTTGGCATTGCCTTCTTGAATTGTGTTTTCTGCTCTGATAGTGTTTATATTCCAAAACAAAAATTATAGGAAGATCCAGAATAAGGAAGAGATGTGGGTTTTTAAGAAAGAAAGAATAATAATAAGGAAAAAGTATATAAAGAAAAAAAGAATAATAAAGAAAAAATATTTTTTAAAAGAAAAATACAGAGTATGGGTATATTCATGGTCAAAAAGTTTAAGTTCTGGGCTGGAGAGATAGCCTAGAGGTTAAGAGCACCGACTGCTCTTGCAGAGGACCCGGGTTTGATCCCCAGCACCCACATGGCGGCTAAGAACCGTCTGTAACTCCAATTCCAGGAGAACTCCAGTTCTAGGGGAATCCAAGACCCTATTCTGACCTCCGGGGCATTGCATGACACAGGTGCACAGACCTACATGCAGACAGTACATTCATACACATAGAAAAAATAAATTAAAAAAAAAATTTTTTTAAAGTTTAGGTTCTAAAAAATGTGTACTTTTATTCATTATTCATCCACATCTATCACTAGAAAAAATTGTTTTCCTTTAATGTAGCATGATCTAAGCTAGAACATAAACATAGAATAAGAATTTTACATTCATAAAATATGTATATCCTTCAGTACATGTTGTTGACTGCTAGCTATTGAAGACAGAAAATATACTACTTTACACTGTAGCCAATGGTTTATGATAGCTCCAATTTTTCCATTGTGTGCCAACACCTTTTAAAATTACCATTCATTAAGGCTAGAAAGATGGCTGAGCAGTTAAGAGCATGTATTACTCTCCCAGAGAACCTGAACTTGGTTCCCAGCACTCACATCGGGTAGCTCACAACTGCATATAACTCTGGCTTCGCTTTGTCTCTAGCTTCGCTTTGAAGGTGATTTGTCTAATTCTTGAGTTCATTATATGAATTTTATACATTATAAATATATTCTTCCAGCTTGTAGCTTGTACATTGTATCAGTTACTTTTCTGTTGCTGTGATAAAACACGGTGACCAACACAAATTATAAAAGGAAAACTTTATTGGGCTAACAGTTCCAGAGAGATAGAAGTCCACTGTGGCAGGAGAAGCATGGCAGGAGACAGCCAGAACAGAAAGCTAAGCACTCACATCTTTGAACAGGCACAGGAAGCAAAGAGAGAGCACAACTGAAGTGGGGCAGGGTAATGAAGTCTCAAAACCCTCCCCAGAATCGTGCTTCCTCCAGCAAGGCCTCACCTCCTAAAGGTTCCATGACCCTCCCCAAACACCACCACTAACATAATCACTAAAGTGTTCATATACTTGAAGCCAGCCCATGGAGACATTTCTCATTCAAACCACCATATTAATAACTTTATGCTTTTTCTCCTAAAAATTTACAATTTATAGCCAGGTATGGTAGCACATGCCTTCAATCCCAACACGGGAAGTAGAGGCAGGGAGATTTCTGCTACTTAGTGAGTTTCAAGCCAGTTAGAGCTACATAGTAAGAACCTGTCTCATTTTGGAGTGTCCTTTCTTTAAATGTTAACAAATCTGTTAGTTCCCTTTATGACTTAAACATCTAGTATCTTGTTTTTAATGGAATTCATCTACTATAAGAATATAATCTCCTAGACTTTATTTTCTTAAATACTACTGCTTTCACACCTACATCTTCAATCTTTAGCTTATGTGTTGATTAGCCCTTTTCTATCTTGAAATGAGCCCTTTGTCAAATGCTATGTTTCTAGTGGTGATTCTGTTTGGGGGTCCTCAATTCTGTACCAGCTTTAAATCCAATTAAATAACTGTTGATCCCCTAGATAAAAGTGCTGCTACTGCACCAACAGAGATAGTTTGCTGCATCAGTTGTTGTGGTTATTAGGTTTTATAGATGGGTTGGACTATTTTTTTCTCTCTTAGCAGTTTTCAAAGTAGCCCCTAGAACTATGAGAGCTAGTCTTCAGTGAGAAAAGTCTTCCAGGTCAGTTCCAGCTTCATTGCTCCAAGTCCTGTGTCCAAAGTATTTCCTATCTTCAACAATAGGTTCCTCAAGTTTTGGGAGTTAATCAAGGGCTGTGGCAATAGCCTGTGTTATTTGGGGAGTCTCTTGGAATACCCTAACAACTTGAAGGAAGGTTTTCTCCTGTCTGGCACTGTGTTTCTTGTTATATAGCCTTCAAGTATATACATGCACTCATGTTCAGATAATGTGTGTGTATTTTTCAGGGGGGAAGTTGAGTTGATACATTTCCTTTTTTTCTTTTCACATTACCTGTGCTTTATTTATTTCTCCTCTCTCTCCCTGTCTAATCTCCCTCCCCCCTTCCCAATTGAATACCCCCACTTTCTCCATGTCCACCTTGGTAATATGTTTCCTACTATCCTCTTCTCTCAGGCTCTTTCCCTTTAACTCCATGGTTCCTTTCCATTTTCCTGCTTTTACATCAGGATATACACTCACATATAAGGGATTGGTGCTAAGATCCACAAATGAGGAACAACATACTCTTCATTGTTTTTCTGAGTCTGTGTTACTTCACTTAGCATAACAGTTTCTAGTTCCATCCATTTAGCTGCAAATTTCATGATTTCATCTTTCCTTATTGCTAAGTAGAACTCCATTGTGTCAATGTACCACATTTTCATTATCCACTAGTCAGCTGAAGGACACTAGCAGCTGTGAAAAGAGCAGGAACAAACACAGATATTCAGGTCTCTCCATAGTAGAGTGAGTGTATACCAAGGAGTGGTGTACTCAGATCAGATGGTAGATTCGTTTTTAGTTTTTAAAAATTCTCCAAACTGCCTCCCATAGCAGTTGCACAAGTTTGCATTCCTCCCAGCAGTGAACGAGCATTCCCTTTCCTCCACATCCTCACCAGCACTTAGTGTCATTTGCTCTCTTGATCTTAGCCAGTCTGACTGGGGTAAAATGAAACCTTAAAATGGTTTGGATTTGCATTTCTCAAATTAATAAGGATATTGGGTGCTTTTAAGGTGTTTCTTAGCCATTTTATTTCTTCATTTGAGAATGCTCTGTTCAGGTCCCTAGCCCATCTTTTTATTGGGTTGCTTATTTTCTTGTTTGTTTTTTTGAGTTCTTTGTGTATTCTAGATAATCTTCTGTAGGATATGTAGCAGGTAAAGATTTTCTCCCACTCAATGGGATTCCTCTTCACTCCCTTGGTTGTTTCTTTTACTGTATAGATGGGGGTTTTTTAGTTTAGTGAGGTCCCACTTACAAATTGTCTAGTTTAGAAAGTCCTTCCCTACACCCATATCTTCTAGGGTACTGACCATGTTTTCTTCTAGCAATTTCAGAGTGTCGGGTTTCATATTGAGGTCTTTTATCCATTTAGAGTTGACTTTTGTGCAAGATGAAAGATAAGGGTCCAATTTCATTCTTCTGAAGGTAGAGATTCAGTTTTTCCAGCACCATTTGTTGAAGATGCTGTCTTTCCTAGGAGTCATTTTACTACTATGTCCATTTATTAGAATAAGAGCCATGACCTATCTAGCCACAAGGTTCTTGGTCCTTGTGGATGGGTATAGATTCCATCTTGTGTAGTGGACCTTAAATAAAAGCAGGGAGTGGGTGATTACTCCTATAACATTCCTGCCACTGTTGCACTAGTAAGCATATCTTTTCAGTCCAGTCATTATTGTAGCTCATGGGGTTCACAGCTGGTTAAGGGTGATGGTTACTTCTCTCATCCTGTAGTATCCATAGCACCTTACACCAATTTACCTGTGAATTTCATAATTAAACATTTTTCTTAATCACTGAGTTCCATTATGTAAATGAACCATATTTTTATCTATTTATCAATTGATGGGTATTTAGATTATTTCTATTCCTGGCTATTGTGAATAATGTAGCAATGAACATGAATGAGCATCTATGCAGTAGGACACATATACCTCTGGGTATATGCCCAAGACTGGAATACTAGATCATGTGGTAGATCTATTTTAAACTCTTTGAGGGAATGTCACACTGATTTCCATAATGGCTATAGAAGTTTTCACTCCCACCAGCAGTGAATAAGTGTTCCTCTTTCTCCACATCCCATACCAGTATTTGTTGTAACTTTTTTTTATCTTAGCCATTATGATTGAGGTAAGATGAAATCTCAAAGCAGTTTTAATTTGCATTTCCCTAATGGCTAAGGATATTGAGAATTTTTAAGTGTTTCTCAGCCATTTTTATTTCATCTTTTGTGCACTGTTTCATTACATGCCCAATTTTTAATTGGGTTTGTTTTCTTGATATTTAGTTTTTTTTTTCAGTACTGTACATATTCTAGATATTAACCTGCTGTCAGATGTATAGCTGGTAAATTTTTTCCCATTCCATAGGCTGCCTCTTCACTCAAATGATGATATCTTTTGCTGTACAGAAAGTTTTTAGTTTCATGTGATCCCATTTGTCAATTTTTGGTCATAATTCCTACACTATTGGTGTTTTACTTAGAAAGCCGGGTGTGGTGGCACATGCCTTTAATCCTAGCACTTGGGAGGCAGAGGCAGGCAGATCTTTGTGAGTTCAAGGCCAGCCTGGTCTACAGAGTGAGTTCCAGGACAGCTGGGGCTACAGGGAGCCCATCTCGAAAAGACCAAAAAAAAAAAAAAAAGTGCTTTCCTATACATATATGTTCCAGTGTATTCCATATTACATTCTGGGTATCTGGTATTATGTTGAGGTCCTTGATCCTTGCAGTTGAGTTTGTGCAGGGTGAGAGATTTGGATCTAGTTTCATTCCACATGTAGCTATCCAGTTGACCAGCACCATTTGCTGAAGATACTGTCTTTTCTCCAGTGCGTATTTTAGGCCTCCTTGTCAAAAGTTAGGTGGCCATAGGTGCATAGACTTATATCTGGATCTTCTATTCTTTTGATCACTGTGTCTGTTTTTATACCAGTACCATGCTGGGGATTTTTTTATTATAGATCTATAGTATGACTTAAAATCTCTAATGGTAGCAGGGTATGGTGATGCATGCCTATGATCCCAGCACTCAAGAGGCAGAGACAGGCGATCTCTGTGATTTCAAGGCCAACCTGGTCTACATAGTGAGTTCCAGGCCAGTTAGGATTACAGGGCGACCCTATCTCAAAAAAATAAATAAATAAAAAGGACCAAAGAAAATCTCCAATAGTGATACATCCAGCTCTTTTTTATTATTCATGATTATTTTGCCTGTCCTGGGTTTCTTGCGTTTTCACATGAAACTTAAAATTAAATTTTCAATTTCTGTGAAGAATTGTATTGGGGTTTTGATGGTGACCAGTGTACCCCTACTTGCAGATGATATGATTCTATACATAAATGACCCTCAAGGCTCCACCAAAAAACTCCTACCACTGATAAACACATTCAGCAAAGAAAACAAAATTAACACATATAAGGAATTGCCTTCCTATATGCAAACAATAAACAAACCAAGAAAGAAATAAAGGAAACAATCCAATTCACTATAGCTTCAAAATTATTCTAATAAATCTCTAAGGGAGTGAAAGACCCATATAATAAAAAAATTAAACCTTGAAGAAAAAAGTTTGAAGAAGAAACCAGAAGATGGAAAGACCTCCCATGCTCATGGATCAATAGGATCAATATTGTGAAAATGGCCATCTTACCACAAGCAATCTACAGATTTATTTATTATTTTTATGTGTATGTGTGTGTGCCAGTGTGAGTTGATGTGCACCACATGCGTGCAGGAGACTGCAGAGGACAAAAGAGGGCACTGGATCCCCTGGAACTGGAGTTACAGGCAGTTGTGGGACACCACATGGGTGCTGGGAACCGAACCTGGGTCCTCTGCAAGAGCAGTAAGTATCCTTAACCACTTAGCCATCTCTCTAGCCCTTATTACATTTATATAGTAGGTTTTAAGAAATTGGTTTTAGGACTAATCAACATCAAACAAAGGTACTTAAAGAGAGCTGCCAAGCAACTTACAATGTTTACATGGCATGGAGATGTGGTTTTGTCCCTTGAAGAGTTTATATTCTGGGGATTTACAAGTCATAGCCTAAGAGTTGAGTAAATTCTATAGCCAGTCACGAAAGTACTTGTAGATTTTGTTTATTTGCTGTTGCATTCATAATAGCAAGCAAATTGAATCAGCCTAGATGTCAATAGCAGATGTGTGGATAATAAAAACATATATAAACTCAATGAATTTTATTCAGCCATAAAGAAAAATTAAATTATAAAATCTATAGAAAATGGATGAATCTGGAAATTGAGATAACCCAAACTCAGAAAGACAAATAGCACATGTTCTCTCTTATACAAAGATCATAGCTTCTGGTTTTTATATATTTGTATTTATTTGGAGTGAATATAAGCATAGATTATAAAACTAAAAAGGAGACCTGGAGAGAGGGAGAAGAGAAGTTGGGGCTGAGAAGGGTGATAGAATAAGTGTGAATGAAAGTGGAAAGAAGACAATATTGAAGGTGGGGGGGCACAGGAGTAAGTGGGGGGGCATAGGAGTAGGTGGGGGGGCATAGGAGTAAGTGGGGAAATGGGAGAGAAGAATGGAGAAGGAGCATCCAAAGAATATGTGAAATGCATCATAATGGAACCTGTTAGTTTCTGTGCTAAATTTAAGATAAATAAATTTCATTTGATTTAACAAAATAGATGAGGGAACAGGAAAATAATTTTAAGTAAATTCTTCATCCTCTAAAGTTATTGTAGCCTGAATTATTTTCACATTTTGAATTAAATCCAGCAGGGATAAAAGATAAGACTAAAAAGATAGATACTTTTAAGCTTGCATAGTTTTTTTTATTAACACTCATCTAGTAAACAGAATTCATCTAATAACACTTATCTAGTAGACAACTGAAAGCAAAGACTAGCTCACCTAATTCATAAGAGTTAAAACCACTTAATTACGGTTAATTATTTTATAAAACAAGTATATTGAATAGTATTATTAGGATTATTATACTAGTTTTAAAATGGGCTAAGTATTGACAGAGAGGTCCCCTCATGTCTTTTTCATTTAAAAGTGAATTTGGGGGCTAGGGACATGTCTCAGTGCATAAAGCACTTTCCCTGAATACAGTAGGACCAATGGTCAGATCCTCAGAATCCACATGAAAGCCAGGCAGGTATAGTGACCACTGTAATCCCAGCACTTGGAAGGCAGAGATGGATTCCTGGAACAAGCCGGCCAGCTAGACTAGCTCAAATTGCCAATGTCCAAGTTCAGCAAGAGACCCTGATCCAATAAGAAAGCTGAAGAACAGTCAACTAAGATACCCATGATCAACCTCTGCCTGCCACAGTGCACACACACACACACTCTCTCTCTCTCTCACATGCACATGGAAAAAGTTAAAAATAAATAAATAATAATATTAAATTATCTAAGTTCTCTAACCCACACAAAGCCTATCACAAATCTTAATGTTTTGTTCAATAAATATTCATATCATATGTCCTATAAAATTGTTATGCCTCATTGTTAAGTCAAAAGTAATGTAAATAGTTTAAAATAAGCTATATGAGCTGGGTGTGATGGTGCACACCCTTAATCCCAACACTCAGGAGGCAGAGGCAAGAGGATCACTTAAGTTCAAGGCCACCCTGGTCTACATAGTGAGGTCCAGGCCAGCTGGGCCTACAGGGAAACCCTGTCTCAAAAAGACCAACAAAAAATAGAAGCTTATGAGAGCCATGCACGATGGATGGCACACACACCTTTAATCCAACAATCCAAGTGGTAGAGGCTGGCAGATCCCTATGAGAGTGAGTTCCAGGCCAGCTGAGACTATAGACAGACCCTTTCTCAAAAATAAAAGTAATAATAAGATATTGGTCTGAATATTTTTGTGTGGAAGACTGTCACTATGTCTAAATAGGAAATAAATGGCAAAATATATGCCTGTATTTTTAAAAGACTTCTTTCAGAGTTTGCATACTCGTTACTCAATAAGAAGAGGTATAGGGGTTTTAAGGTTTCACAATAGTTGTCAGAAAAACAGTAGTTATTCCTTCGGTATCTCATTAATATCTGAATCAAATATTTCTAGACTATGCCGTTTAGAAGACATTGAAAGCCCTTCCAAATTTTAAATTACATAGTTCCAATGTTAACCCTAAAATCAGAAAGAATAGCAATGTAATGTAGTAGAACAGCTAATCTATATCACTGCAAATATACTTACTTTCAGAAAAACAATCTGGTCATCTGGAAAAAATCCACAGCCGCAAACTCAGGAACACTTCATATGGTATTCTCATCTAACAAAGGCATGCTGTTTCTAAGGTTTCAGGGTGAAGTTAGGCTACCTCTGAGCACCAGACAACAAATTTCTGGGCAAATTTAACATAACTGGTCAATTCTTCTCAAGGCACTTTAGAACTAATTTACCCACCCCAGCCCAGAATTTAAAGTTAACTCAACCCAAAAGAGTATATCAAAGCAAAAGCAAGCATACGTGTAAACTCTAGAACATTCTTATTACTGTATTAACTTTGAAGATGAGCACATGTACTGTAGCAGTAGGGCCTCAGAAAACACAAGGTAGGAATAGTGGTAGTGAGAAAATCCCTCAATGAATAGAAAACTTAAAACATATTTCAAAATCTGCAACAAACTTGTATCCAGTGGAGTCTTATATGTGAGTGATGTGCTAGACTTTGAGTGCTTTGCAGTGGACTTGCAGGGCTTTCGTCTTGTCTCTTGCAGAGTGGATATGCGACATGGTTTCTAATGGATGGTTTCTATTATGGTTTCTAATGGATGAAAAAGTTCAGAGAAGTTCCAGGTTATTTATATTGGGATCATTCCTTGTACAAAGTTTGATGTAGGTTAAAATAAAGTCATTTCTTCAACACTAATTTCAGTTTTGATCATCTAAAGTCAGTGTGTTCATGTACAGTTCTGTTTATAGCAACTGACCCAGGTTTAATTTCATCCATCTTCATGAAATCAAAACACTTTGTTCTAATGATCTCTTTTTAAGCTTGGAATGGGATTCAAAAAATTAGCTGCACTTTTGATTAATTTTTCAACATGTATCTCTTGGAACACGATATCCACATTAAATCAAATGTGTCTTCTTAAAGCAACAGTAGTATCTTACACAGGAGTTAAATATCTTCTCTTCCAATCCTTTAAACTAACTGTAAGATAGGAATTAATGTACTACCCAGCATCTTCCAGACCTGTTTTCGTAATTCTTATAGTTAATAATGATAGTCCTTGTTCTGATGACAACCTTAGTAATAAAATACCAGGAAAAACAACAGGAGATTTTTGTGTGGATGAGGAGCACTATGCTCTTCATCTTCAGATTACAAATTGTCTTCATGGGGTGCAAAAATTCTTAATATAACTCACAGAATAACAAATTAGAATTATTTATTATATGTAAAAATGTTCTTTAGGATTGATTCTAGCTTGAGCTTCTTTAAGTCCTCCAATTTAAATTCTTCTTGGCACTGTGTGGCCTTTAAAGCCGTAGCTCACAATTCCGAGTATGTTGCAATTTTCTCTAAATATTCGTTTGTTCTCCTATGAATTTAGAAGTACTGTGTTGAGCTTGGACCTACTTTTGTTGCAGATGCCCTAAAATGTCCAGTGCTGAGGAATTTCAGATCAGGAGAGGACATTTTACTGCCCTCAGGAGAAGCTTTTATTTAGGAAGCTTAATGTTGGGGAAGTTCACACAAAGTTTACATATAAGTGCTCAAGTAGTGCAAAACACGTAAGAAGTGTCCCATCATTGTAGTAAGAAAACATAGCACAGCATGCTCAAGGCCGTGGTGACTAGCCTAGTAACAGACCTCCTTTGATACATGCACAAACAGGGTGAGGGACATGATAAACTGTTCCCAGTATCCCAGAAATAAGTGTTATCAGTCCCAGCATCCTAGGAACAGATATCCCCTCCTTAAGCCTCTGCATCAGCAAAGCCTGAAAATAATCTGTTAAGTCTTACAGCACCAAGTGCCAGAAGTTTGTTAACTCTTAGTGAGCAGAACATGATCATCCTTAAGGAACAAGGGAGGTGGCTACATTTTGTAGCTATCTTATTTTTATATTCTGTACCCTCACCAGCCAGCCCCAAGAGTCAAAAGTCCATTCCTCTCCTAAAACTGGCACCCCAGAACATGACCGGTCCCACCCCATCCCATCAAGGACCGGCGCCAGGATACAGTCCTACCCCACCTGACCCCAACATGAACTCGGAGAAGACATTATTACAAAGAGCTTACAACCTGGCATTATTTTCATTTGGAGCCAACTGATTTCTTTGTTGTGAAGTACTATTTACTGTATTGTAGGATGATTAGAACTTCCTCTACCTCCTCATAATTATGACAGTCAAACACAGCCAGATGTTCCCTATGAGGCAAAATCACCCATGGGTGAAAATTACTCATAGATTATTCTCTATTTGCAAAGTAGTTTCATCATAAAAAGGCGATACAATTTTTTTCTTTTTTTTTTAATTTTATTTATTTTTGATGTGTATGAATGTATTGTCTACATGTAGGTTTGTGCACCCATGTCGTGCAATGCTGCGGAGGTCAGAAGAGGGTCTCGGATTCCCCTGGAACTGGAGTTACAGATGGTTCTTAGCCGCCATGTGGGTGCTGGGGATCGAACCCGGGTCCTCTGCAAGGGCATTCGGTGCTCTTAACCACTAGGCTATCTCTCCAGCCCCCGCAATACAATTTTTAAATGCATTTTCTATATATTCTGAAGTTGTCCTGTTTCCCTCTAACCTATTATTTGTTATTGTAGTAATTTATTATTTTCTAATCTTAATCTGTGACATAATTTTATTAGCATTATCAAAATTTGAATTAAAATTATTTTTTCTTCAGTTTTGAGGGTGTGAACATTAAAACAAAACAATAGTATTTAAATCCCATGTTAAAAATTAAATTTTAATCACTACCATTAGAGTTTATTTGGCCTATGTTGAAAGATAACTTACCTATTTTATTAATTACCTGGTGTTAAGTAATCTACTTGCAAGCTTACTCCATCCAAGCATCTGTGTCTATACTCACAGCTTAGCTTGACATAATAATTGGTACTGCTTTAATGCCTGTACATCCAATAGCTTGTGCTTTGTTAGTATGATTAAAAGGGTATCACTGGAAAAGCTGTCAACCCATGAAGGAAAACAACCTGAACAGACTGGAGTCCAAAATGACAACTCCAAAGAAATTAGACTGTTTTGTTCTCACCCACTTGTGCCCCTTTCCCAAAGCCCAGGGAACAAACTGCGGAAGAGGAGGCGTGGTAGATTGTAAGGGCTGCAGAGAGATAAGGGTGAATCGTGAGACTACAGGAATATAGTCTGGACTCCTAACTGATCAACATGCCTGTGCATACAAGCTTCTCCAACTGGACTATGGGAACCTTGGGTTGTTCAAAATTTGGACATAGATACTTGCAAAATGCACCAATTACCTAATTGTATGACATACTGAGTAACATCAATGTTATCTGCAAACAACTGTGTCATTATATTGTAGAATCCCTTAAAAATAAAAAAATAAAAATAAATTTTAAAAAGATGCAAAACATGTATGGCAGAGTGCAGGAACTCAGGTGGGGTGGGGGGCATAGAAAGGGAAATGACTCTAAATTGGATTGAGAAATGATGTATGGTGTATGGGAAAAGTTTAATAACAATAAAAAAAAGGAATTGGTAATAAAAAAAAAAAAAAAAAACCTCACCTAGAAACTTAACCAGATGAAGACTAGGTTTCAGTATGAGCAAGAAGATTTGGTTGGCGACGTCCTCTCTCTTCACATCTGCAGCGTACAAGGGAGCCTAGGATATACCCCACTATCTTACTGTAATGTGGAGTGGTAGGTCTATTGTTGCAATTCTGGCCCATCCATGATGAGATTCCACATCAGACTTTAGCCTGCTCATTTTACTAGTTATTAATGGTCACTGCTAGATCCATTATCAAAATGAGTGTTGTTTAGGGAACTTAGAGGATTACGTAAATGTGTATTTGCTTTTTCATGTGAACTATTTGTTTCTTTCATTAATGTAATTCATTAAATAATATTTAACATGAAAAAAAGAAAGATAACTTACCTATTTTATTAATTACCTGGTGTTAAGTAATCTACTTGCAAGCTTACTCTATTGCTTTGAATAATCAAATGTTACTTTATTTTCTTCAGACACATATTTATCACTTTTTGCATAATTAACTCACTTAAATATTAAATTACTAAAACAACAGAATTTGATAATGCTTCACTAAATAAAAACTTTGCTTTAATTAAATATGTAAGAGAGGGATAGATATTGGTTAGAAGTACTGGGAAAATCAGATATGATTAGTCATTCAGTTGTGACTACTATTGTAAACACCACTGGCCTCTGGTTTCCACAGTGGAAATAGGCCATTTCACACTAAGTCAAAATGCCATTTTTAAAAAATGCTTTTAGACTTTTGTTTTCATAATCTTTGTAAGGTAGTAAATTTTAGACTAAAAGAAGCTTTTCTAGTGATTATTTTAGTGTTACTATGGAAACGAAGCCACATAGAAATAGGAAAACTATAATGATTTTAATAAATTTAATAAATTTTAATAAATTTAAATAGAGGTAGCAATAATATCAATAAGAGGTACAAAAATAACATTTTAGTCAACAACCAAAAGATGGCTAAGATTAAAAGTTTATTATATTTTAAGTAATTTTTCCTAAATTTTGTTTTCCTTTGCTCTTACAGTCACGCTCTGTATCTAGTTCTCCTGTGATGGTAGCTCAGCCAGTTTATCAACAACCTGCATATCACTATCAGGTAGGCATTGAGTTACAGTTAAAACCTCTGGGCTGAGGGAGCTGGGATATGGCTCCTTCGGTAAAGTACTGCTCAAGGACCTAAGTTCGGATTCCCCAGCATCCATAGAACAGCTTAGAGTGGCTCACAAACCTCTAACCCCAGGGTTGCAAAGACAGGGATAGAGGGATTCCTGGAGCTCATTGGCCAAAATGGTGAGCTCTAGGTTCAGTGAGGAAAACTGCTTCAAAAACTAAGGTGGAGCATAGTAAAGATACATGCTAATGTTAGCCTCTACCTCCACACACAGGTGAGCACACCTTTGTACCTTCACACACACATTAAACCACATGGACATGCAGCCACCCCTTCTGGGCTGAAAGAGTAACTCATTGATAGAGCACTTGCCTGACATAAAGAAAAGACTGTTCAGCCGGGCGTGGTGGCGCACACCTTTAATCCTAGCACTTGAGAGGCAGAGGCAGGCGGATCTTTGTAAATTCAAGGCCAGCCTGGTCTACAGAGTGAACTGTTCCAGGACAGCTGGGGCTATAGGGAGATCCTGTCTCAAAAAGACAAAAAAATAAATAAATAAATAAAAAGAAAGGAAGGAAGGAAGGAAGGAAAGGAAAGGCTCTTTGATCCTGAGTACAATAAAAAAATCTTAATATTTTGAGTCCATTTGGGGGAGCTTTATTTTTTTATTTAAATTTTTTTTATTTTATGTTGGAATGTTTGCTTGCACCATGTGCATGCAATGCCCAAAGAGGCCAGAAGAGGGCATCTGATCACCTGGAACTGGAGTTACAGATGGTTGTCACCCACTGTGTGGATACTGGGAACCAAACCCAGGTTTTCTGCAAGAGTAGCCAGTGCTCTTAACCTCTAAGTCAGGTCTCCAGTCCTTCATATTTTTTCTTTTTCTTGAAAATACTTATTAAAAAGAGGTAGTTATGGCTTGAAAGAATTTGCTTTCTTTCAGCAAATGTAATGAGTTCAATTTTGTTCTCCTATTTTAAGTGGACTGTAAATAGCCTTTAATGGGCTGGGCATGGTGGCACTCACCTTTAATCCCAGCACTTTGGAGGACGAGGCTTGAGGATCTCTGTGAGTTCAAGGCCAGCCTGGTCTACATAGCAAGTTCCAGGCCAGCTGGGGCTACAGGGAGACCCTTTCTCAAAAAGACCAAAAAAAAAAAAAAGACTCTTTAATGGGCTGAATGTAGTTCAGCAGTAGAAGGCTTTTCTAGTATCCATGACGCTCTGTGTTCCATTCCTGGCACCACCAGCAGCAAAGAAAGAAAAGTTAGCAATAACTCCCAAAGTCAAAGGTGTTGCACCACAAACTGATTTTTAAGTTACTTTTAATTTCTAATTGTTACATTTAAAACTGTATAAAATATGTTGTAATATATTACCTATTATGACAGCCTCTTTTAGTCAACTCGCAGTCTTCATGAATTCTGGTGGGAGATTGGGAATAAGTGAACTATGATATAATATTAAAGCATTTTAGTTCAGAGCATGATCACCAATGACTTCTAAACCAAATCCAGGCAAAAACTTTTTATAAATAAAGCATTATTGAAATATAGCTATTTCTATTTAGGCAATATCTATGGTTACCTTTGCATGAGAATGGAAAGTTAAGTAATTGTAGCAGAGGTCTATGGCCAGCATTTCTCACAATATTTGCTCTAGCCCATTACAAAAAAAAAAAGTCAACATGTTGTCTATAACATTTGCACATAAAATCATATTCTTTCATACTGCTGCGGTAGTAAAAGAACTTCTCCTTTCAGTTACGTTTTTTTTTCTTTTTGAATTTTAAAAATATACCCATATGAAATGTGGGTCAGAAATGCAGTTCAGTGGCGATGATAGCCTAGCATGTGTAGTGCCCCAGATCCAATCCCCAGCAGTACAAAAGAAAGACGAGAAGAAGGGAGGAAGAGAAGGAAAGAGGGAGGGAGATAGTAAGGGAGAAGAAAAGGAAAATGTGGGGGGAAAAAGAAAAAGGAAAGGGAAAGAAAGGACAGGGATGTGGCTCAGTTGGTGGGGTGCTTGCCTAGCATGCAGGAGCCCTGTGCTTCATCCCAGACATGACAAAACTGGAAGTGGTGTCCCACACTTGTGATCCCTGTACCTAGGAAGTAGAGACCAGAGGATCAGAATATCATTCTTACCTGTGTAGCACATGGAAAGCCAACATGGGCTATATGAGATGCTGCCTCAGATAAAAAGAAAACAAGAAGTTAATGGTCTACAATCCTTTTTACTATTAGCTTTCCTTTTCAGGAAACCTTTTTTATTATCCTGTTACCATGCTAATAAAACTAAGATATTTCCTTATGAAAACTGAAAAATGACTTAATGGCATTGTTATTAAACTTTTTCCATAAGTCATACATCATTTCTCAATTGAATCTAGAGTTGCTTCCCTTTCCACGCCCCCACTCAACCCGAGTCCCTGCACTCTGCCTGCATCTTTTTCTGAGTATTTCCAGAGTTTATTTTTCAGTTCTTTTGTTGTTCTCTCCAGATTGTATTGCTACAGTATATATACATATATATGCATAGTAATATATACATAAATATATACATACATACATACATACATACATACACATATCGCTTGAATTGGAGGACTTTTTTTTCCTAAAAGATGTCATGTTTTCCTTAAGAAAGTGCTCGAAGGCTCCTCCTAGGCAAACCCAAACAACCATCAGTCCTGCACTTTTGCTCCACATTGGGGTCTTTCCCTCCCATGGTCCCCAAATGAAGTCCAGTAAGCACACATCCTGTCTTGATACCCTTGTACTGGCCTCCATGATACAGCCCAGGTAGTCCAACAATGGCAGTCTATCTTCTGATGAGGCTGACATCCCCTTAGCTGTTTAGTCCACAAGCTGGGTATCTCAGTAGTCCCCACCTGGCATTGAAGGTTTAGAGGATTCTTGAAGAGACATGAGTCCTCAGTCCATATTGGAAGGTTAAAAAGCTGTGTATCATGTTCTTTAAGGAGTGCCAAAAGCAGTGGCAGCCACAGAGTAGATGCACTTGCCAGTAAGAATTGAAGACAGGAGGCTGGAGAGATGGCCTAGCAGTTAAGAGCGCCGACTGCTCTTATAGAGGACCCGGGTTCGATCCCAAGCACCCGGCGGCCGAGAACCGTCTGAAACTCCAATTTCAGGAGAACTCCAGTTCCAGGGGAATCCGAGACCCTCTTCTGACCTCCGCGGCATTGCACGACACGGGTGCACAGACTTGCATGCAGACAGTACATTCATACACATACAGAAATAAATAAAATTAAAAAAAAAAAAGAATTGAAGACGGGCAAAACAACAGTAAACTCTCCGTTGTTTCTGTGCTTTTATTCTTTTTACTAAAGATCTCAAGTTTTAATGTCTGCAGTACAGTTTCCTCTGGTCTTACGGATTATTTTATTTCTGGTTGTACTTCCTTTTTGGATGCTTAAGGCCACACAGACCAAATTAAGCAAGGTTTGTGTGTCCTCAAGGTCAATTGAGATCTGGTCCTCAGGGGGTCCTCAGGGTTTTTTTTGTTTTTTTTTTGGGGGGGGGGTAGCGCCTTGCTCCTTCGAGCTTTTCTTTACCAGTTCCATCCACTCAAGGACAAAATTAGATCTTGCTAGACCAGGCTTCCCTTTTCTTCTGAACAGGTTCCTCTTATGAATGGACACTGGCTGAAGGTCCCATAAGTGCTCGCCAAGACGCCCTGAACAAGAGACTGGTAACCACATTTGCAGACAATTTTCAAGAGGTGCCCCCGTGCATAATCACCTAAGACTTGGTTGACCGCTGAGGGCAAGGAACAAAGTTATCCCTTAGGTCCCTCGGCCAAATTGGTATGGATGTTAAGTATGGTCGTTAAGCCCACAGAAAGGCTAAGTTGGCACCAGCCTGTTACATTGCACCTATATTAAAATTGTATCCTTTGGAAACAAAACTGTATGTTATTCCATAACATATTTCTTGATTTCGCATCTTTCCCATTTTAGTCCCATATTATTCTAAAAGAGGCACACATACCCTCGCCTCCATCAGACAGAAACCCCCCAAAAAAACCCAAGGTCGGAAAATAAATGTTAGGGGCACAACACTAGAACCTGTGTAGAAGTCCAATGCAAAGCATAATTGTCTGTAGATCAGAGGAATAGAACATTACGTTGCTCAGTTTTGGCTACAGCTGGTTTGGTGGTACTAGCATCCACAGATGAGGGATACCAGTCGGCTTTTGTGTGTTCTGGGATTGGGTTACTACTCTCACATAGCATAAAATCTAGTTCCATCCATTTTACCTCCAAATCATGATGTTATCTTCTTACCACTGCATGGGACTCCATTGTGTAGATGTACCACATTTTCTCTATCCACTCGTTGGTTGACGGGCACTTGGGTTGGTTCCAGTCTTTGCTGTTGTGAATAGAGCTGCAATAAACATGGCTGTACATGTATCTCTGCAGTAGGAAGAGTCTGATGGATATATTCCCGAAGTGGTATGGCTGGGTCAGGTGGTATGCATATTTTGAGTCTTTTAAGGGTTCTCCATACTGCTTTCCATAGTGGTTGTACAAGTTCGCATTCCCACCAGCAGTGGATGAGTGTTCCCCTTTCCCCACACCCTCTCCAGCATTTGGTATCATTTGTTTTCTTGATTCTTGCCAGCCTTATTGGAGTGAGATGATATCTTAAAGTGGTTTGAATTTGCATTTCCTTAATTATTAGCAATGTTGAACACTTTTTAAGATGTTTCTCAGCCATCTCTATTTCCTCACTTGTGAAGTCTCTGTTCAGCTCTTTACTCCATCTTTTGAGTGAGTCATTTGTTTTCTTCTTTGTTTTTTGAGTAGTCTATATATTCTGGAAGTTAATGCTCTGTCAGATGCATCAGCAGTGAAGGTTTCCTCCCACTCTGTGGGTTTCCTCTTCACTTCCCTCATTGTTTCTTTTGCTGTACAGAAACTTTTGAGTTTAATAAGGTCCCAATTGTCAATTGTCGACCTTATTTCCTGTGCAGCTGCTGTCTGATTTAGAAAGTCTTTTCCTATGCCTATGTCTTGTAAGTTGCTGCCAACTTTTTCTTCTATCACCTTCAGAGTTTAGGGTTTCACATTGAGGTCTTTGATCCATTTGGAGTTGATTTTTGTACAGGGCGAGAGGTGGAGGGTTAACTTTATTCTTCTACAAGTGGTGATCCACTTTTGCCAACACCATTTGCTGAAGATGCTGTCTTTCCTCCATTGAGTCTTCTTGGCCCCCTTGTCAAATATGAGGTGGCTAAAATTGTATGTGCTCAAGTTTGGATCTTCAGTTTTGTTCCATTAGTCTACAGGTCTGTTTTTGTGCCAGTACCAGGCTGTATTTATGACTATAGCCCTGTAGTATGGTTTGATGTCTGGTATAGAAATCCCCCTGCATTTATTGCTCTTTTCACTCAGGATTGCTTCGGCTATTCAGGGTCTTTTGTTGTTCCATATGAATTTAAGAATTTTTATTTATTTTATTTTATTTATTTATTTAGGTGTGTGAATGTACTGTCTGCATGTAGGTTTGTGCACCTGTGTCATGCAATGCCACAGAGGTCAGAAGAGGGTGTCAGACTCCCCTGGAACTGGAATTCTCCTGGAATTGGAGTTACAGATCGTTCTCAGCCACCATGTGGGTTCTGGGGATCGAACCCGGGTCCTCTGCAAGAGCATTCGGTGCTCTTAACCACTAGGCCATCTCTCCAGCCCCATGAATTTAAGAATTTTTTCCCAAGCCTATGAAGAATGTCCTGGGGATTTTAATTGGAATTGCATTGAATCGGTATATTAATTTGGGTAGAATGGACATTTTTCCTATATTAATTTTTCCAATCCATGAGCATGGGAGGTCTTTCCATCTTCTGATGTCTTCTTCAATCTCCTTCTTCAGGAGTTTATAATTTTTGTTGTAGAGATCTTTGGTGTTTTGGGTTAGGTTTATTCCTAGGTATTTTATTGTTTTTGAGGCTATTGTGATTTGGGAAGGTCTCCTTGTATTCTTTCTTCAGTTGCTTGTTGCTGGTGTAAAGAAAGGCTACTGATTTTTCTAGGTTAATTTTGTATCCCACCACTTTACTGAAACTCAAAATTGTTTCTAGGAGTTTTCTGGTGGAGTTCTTAGCATCTCTTAGGTAAACTATCATATCGTCCACAAAAGGGGATAGTTTTACTTCCTCTTTTCCAATTAGTATTCCTTTAATTTCCTTTTCTTGCCTTATTGCCCTAGCCAGTGTT
The DNA here is from genome assembly GCA_009823505.1 of Rhizomys pruinosus. NCBI lineage: Eukaryota > Metazoa > Chordata > Mammalia > Rodentia > Spalacidae > Rhizomys > Rhizomys pruinosus. The sequence continues at coordinate 944,268 of VZQC01015323.1, read as the reverse complement.
TTAAGCACTATATTGAAGAGGAGTGGTGACAAGGGCCAGCTTTATCGGGTTCTTACCTTTTTGAGGAATTCTTCTAACTTTTCTCCATTTAGGATGATGCTGGCTGTGGGTTTCTTATATATGGCTTTGATTATGTTGAGGAATGATCCTTCTAGTCCATTTCCCTCTAGGACTTTAATCATGAAGGATGCTGGATTTTGTCAAAGACTTTTTCTGCATCAATTGAGATGATCATGTGGGTTTTGTCCTTCAGTCCATTTATGTGTTTTATGATATTTATTGTTTTTTGTATGTTGAACCATCCCTGCATCTCTGGTATGAATCCAACTTGATCATGGCGAATGATCTTTTTGATGTGGGTCTGTATATGGTTGCAAGTATTTTGTTGAGAATTTTTGCATCTAAGTTCATTAATGAGATGGGTCTGTAGTTCTCTTTTTTGGTTGCATCCTTGCCTGGTTTTAGTATTAGAGTGATGCTGGCTTCATAGAAGGAATTTGGGAGCTTTCCCTCTGCTTGTATCCTTCTGAACAGTTTGAGTAATAATGGTTGTAAGTCCATCTGGACCTGGGTTTTTTTAAATTGGGAGATCTCTTATTACATTTTCAATTTCTTCACATATTATGGGTCTGTTTAAGCTGTCAATCTCTTCTTGGTTTAGCTTTGGCGATTCCCCAGATTGCAGATATTCATCCATTTCTCTTAGGTTTTCAAATTTATTAGAGTATAGGTTTTTTAAGTATTCCTGTATGATTTTCTGTATCTTTTCATTGTCTGTTGAGATATTTCCCCTTTATTCATGAATTCTATTGAGTTGGAGTTGCTCTTTCTTTTGGTTCACTGGACTAGGGGGTCTGTCTATCTCGTTTATTCTCTCAAAGAACCAACTTTTAGATTCATTGATTTTTTTTTTTTTTGAGACAGGGTCTCCTTGTAGCCCCAGCTGGCCTTGAACTCACAGAGATCTGCCTGACTTTACTTCCCAAGTGCTAGGATCAAAAGCATGCACCACCTCACCAGGCTTAAAGATGATTTTTAGCCACCATGTGGGACTGGGAATCAAACTCGAGTCCTCTGCAAGAGCAGTCGGCACTCTTAACTGCTGAGCCATCTCTCCAGCCCCTGATTCGTTGATTTTTTGTATTGTTTTCATTGTTTCTATTTCATTAATTTCTGCTCTGATTTTTATTATTTCTTACTGTCTCTTGTGTTTAGGGTTTATTTGTGTTGTCTTTCAAGTGTTTTTAGCTGCAGTTTTAGCTCATTTATCTGTGCTCTTTCTGTTTTTTTAATGTAGGCACCCAGTGCTATAAGCTTCCAACTTAGGACTGCTTTTAAAGTATCCTACAGGTTTTGTTGTGTTGTATTATCATTGTCATTCAATTCGAGGAATACTTTTATTTCTTTATTTCTTCCTTGACCCATTCATTATTCGGGAGAGTGTTGTTTAGTCTCCATGTGTTCATGTACGTAGCAGGGCTTATCCTGGTGTTGATATTGAGCTTTATTGCACTATCGTCTGATAGAATGCATGAAATTATTTCAATCTTTTTGTATTTGTTGAGTTTTTTTCTGTGTCCAAGTATGTGGTAAGCTTTAGAGAATGTTCCATGGGGTGTTGAGTATATTCTCTAGTGCTTGGGTGGACTATTCAGAAGTTGTCTGTGAGGTCTATTTCCTGTATTGTATTGTTCAGTTCAGATGTCTCTCTGTTTATTCTTTGTCCAGTTGATCTGTCCAAAGGAATCAGTGAGGTATTGAAGTCCCCTACTGAGTGTGCTAGGGTTAATCTGTGCCTTGAGGTCCTGTAGAGTTGTATTTATAAAGGTCAGTGCACCGCAGTTTGGTGCATATATATTCATGATTGTGAAGTCTTCGTGGTTAATTTTCCCTTTGAAAAGGATGTAATGGCCCTCTTTGTCTCTTCTAATTGCTTCTACTTTTAAGTCTATTTTGTCTGATATTAAAATAGCAACTCCTGCTTTCTTTTTGGTACCATTTGCTTAGAATATTTTTTTCCATACTTTCACTTTAAGTTTGGTGCCTGTCCTTGAGGGTGAGATGGGTTTTTTGTAGAAAGCATATCAATGGATTCTGTTTCCTAATCCATTCTCCCAGTCTATGCCTTTTGATTGGGGAGTTTAGTCCATTAATATTTAAGGTTATAATTGAGAGGTGTGTGTTGCTTCCTTTCACTTTATTATCCATTTGCATTTTTCATCCAGGTTTCTACTTCTGCATTTCCGCTTTTATTAATTTCTCTTTCTAGATGCCTGGGGGTAGTTGCGCCTCTCCTCTGTCCTTTGAATTGCTTCAAATATTCTCTGAAGGGTTGGTTTTCCTGACATGTATTCTTTCATCTTCTTTCGTTTTTCTCTTTCTTTCAACTACTATCAACATTTTTGCTGGGTATAGTAACCTGGGTTGGCATTTTATAGTCATTTAGCACTGGGAATGCTTTGGTCCATGTTCTTCTTGCTTTCATAGTTTGGTCAGCTGTAATTCTGATAGGTTTCCCCTTATATGTAACTTGTTATTTTTCCCTTGTGGCTTTCAGAATTTTGTCTTTGTTTTGGGTGTCTAGCATTTTAACTATGATATGATGGGGGAGTTTCTTTTCTGGTCTAGTCTATTTGGTGTTCCATGTGCTTCTTGTATTTTGATGGGTTTGTCTTTTTTTAATTTGGGAAATTTTTTTTAATTTTCATCTATTATTCTGTTGACAATCTGATCAATACCATTCTCTTGGGATTCTTCTCCTTCCTCTATCCCTATGATGCAGAGGTTTGATCTTTTCATAGTGTCCCACATTTTCTGGTTGTTCCACTCTTGTGTATTTTTAAATTTTTCATAGTCTTTACTTGTGTTTTTTAGTTGTTCTCTGTTATCCTCTAGGTCTAATATTCTTTTTTCTGCTTCTTCCATTCTGCTTCTGAGGCTTTTTCCCATTCTTTCCTTTTGATTGGATTACTTTTCGATTTCCTTTTTCATTTCTTCCTGTGTTTTCTTTACTATTTCCACTTCCTTTTGGAGCTTCTCAATCTTCTTGTAGCTCCTTGTTTTTACTCGTTGGTTTCCTTTTTCATTTCAGCATGGGATATTTTCAGTGTTTATCCACTTCCTTCGGGAGTTTGTCATTTTCTCCCTCTAGCTCTTTCTGGAGTCTATCATTTTCTCCTTTTAGTTCATTCTGAAGTTTGTCATTGTCTCCCTCTAGGTCCTTTGAGTTTTTCATTCTCTCCCCTTAGTTCTATGATTTCTTTGACTATATCTGTGATTGTTATTCTACATTCTGTGTCCTGGGCTACCTCTAGGGAGATTCCATTGTAGGAATCCTGCAGGGGCTCTGTAGAGTTTAGTGTGGAGTTATTCTGTGTTTTTCCCATATTGTTCTTTCATTGTGCTCTCGGCATGTGGTTTGCCTTTTGCCTGTATTCTGATGCGAATCTTGAATGCCTCTTCGCCTTGGTAAAGGATTGCTTTCCTTGATTCCTGTAGGTGCTTTCGTTGTATTCTCCTTATGTATGGAGTGTTGGCTTGTCTAGGTTTCAGGTTTTCAATTTTGGTTATATATTGAAAGATACAGTTCAATCTTCCCTTTCTGTTCTGTAAGAACTGGGTGGGTAATAACCCAGATGACACCTTCTGAGCCCTGTATTCCCTCTGCTGCCAGCCCCTCTCTCCAGAGTTCCAGTTGGTGGGGATGGTGGTGGGGGTTGAGTTGCTACCTTCTGCCAGTTCCTGGCTCCTAGAATCCTCTGATCCTCTGGGCCAAAATGCCAGTCCACACTGCCTCTGCCCCAGCTACTCAGGCAGCAGTTGCCCGCAGCCTGTGTTTTAATGGCATTTATTTAAAATACATTTGTAGCCAGGCGTGGTGGCGCATGCCTTTGATCCTAGCACTTGGGAGGCAGAGGTAGGCGGATCTTTGTGAGTTCAAGGCCAGCCTGGTCTACAGAGTGAGTTCCAGGACAGCTGGGGCTACAGGGAGACCCTGTCTCGAAAGGACCAAAAAAAAAAAGCAGCCAGTGCTCTTAACTGCTGAGCTCTCGCCATCCCAGTCCAATAGTTAATTTTTGAACAGCAATGACAGGCGCCATTTACTGCACACGTGTCTTAGCTTATATAATTCTTTTGTTTTTAATTTTTTTATTTATTATTTTTTTGTGTGTATGAATGTACNTTGTGTCTTTTTTTTCCCTTTTTCATCCGTCTTTCCTTGTGTTTTTTTCGTGTTCTCTGTTCTTCCTCTCGGTCTCGCCGAACCCGGCGCTCCCGCGCGCGTAGGCCGCGCCCGCGCACGCGCTTGGCCCCGCGACGCGCGCCTATTGCGATATCGATTTCCTGCGAGGAGGGCTTCGACGCAAACGCCTGCTGCGCCGGGCTTCGCGCGCGCCCGCCGCGAGTGAGACGCCCCCCCGGGCCGGAGAGTTGCCTAAGTATTCTTTCTTTTTGTGAAAGTGCGACTTCGCCGCGGCGAGCGTGCCGCTTTACAACCAGACTAAGCAGAATTCGACCTTTCCTTTTCATTTCTTCCTGCTGTGTGTTTTCTTTAATATTTCCACTTCCTTTTGGAGCTTCTCAATCTCTTGTAGCTCCTTGTTTTTACTCGTGTTTCCTTTTTCATTTCAGCAGGGATCTTTTCAGTGTTTATCCACTTCCTTCGGATTTTTGTCATTTTCTCCCTCTAGATCTTTCTGGAGTCTATATTTTCTCCTTTTAGTTCATTCTGAAGTTTGTCATTGTCTCCTCTAGGTCCTTGAGTTTTCATTCTCTCCCCTTAGTTCTATGATTTCTTTGACTATAATCTGTGATTGTTATTCTACAATCTGTGGTCCTGGGCTACCTCTAGGGAGGATATCCATTGTAGGAATCCTGCAGGGGCTCTGTAGAGTTTAGTGTGGAGTTATTCTGTGTTTTCCCATATCTTCTTTCATGTCGCTCTGGCATGTGGTTTGCCTTTTGCCTGTATTCTGCAATGGCGAATCTTGAATGCCTCTTCGCCTTGGTAAAGATTGCTTTCCTTGATTCCTGTAGGTGCTTTCGTTGTATTCTCCTATGTATGGAGTGTTGGCTTGTCTACGGTTTTCAATTTTGGTTATATATTGAAAGATACAGTTCAATCTTCCCTTTCTGTTCTGTAGAACTGGGTGGGAAAACCCAGAGATGACACCTTCTGAGCCATTGTATTCCCTCTGCTGCCCAGCCCTCTCTCCAGAGTTCCAGTTGGTGGGATGGTGGTGGGGGTTGAGTTGCTACCTTTCTGCCAGTTCCTGGCTCCTAGAATCTCTGATCCTCTGGGCCAATGCCATCCGTCCACATGCCTCTGCCCAGCTACTCAGGCAGCAGTTGCCCGCAGCCTTGTTTTTTAATGGCATTTATTTAAAATACATTTGTAGCCAGGCGTGGTGGCGCATGCCTTTGATCCTAGCACTTGGGAGGCAGAGGTAGGCGGATCTTTGTGAGTTCAAGGCCAGCCTGGTCTACAGAGTGAGTTCCAGGACAAGCTGGGGCTACAGGGAGACCGTCTCGAAAGACAAAAAAATAATAATAATACTAATAATATATAATAAATAAATAAAATACATTTGTAGCCACCACCGTGTAGTGGTGCATGCCTTTAATCCCAGCACTTATTCAGGAGGCAGAAGCAGATCTTTGAGTTTGAGGCTAGCCTGGTCTACATAGAGAGTTCCAGGATAGCTGGTGCTACAGGGAGACCCCATCTCAAAAAGACAAAAAAAAAAGAAAAAAAAAAAAAAAAAGTCCAGCAGAGAATGAAGGAAATGAACAACAGGTCCAACCTTAGCCAAGGAACTATTGGCAACTGACTACTGTGGGGTGAGGGAGAGTATATCTTTATGAGAGTGACTCTAGATAATCTGACTAGACTACAGTGGATGAACTTGCAATGAGGGATATCTAGATACAAATGTTTGACCAAATAGGCCTTAATATATATGACAGAATACATTAAGTCCAGTGAGGTGGGAGGGTATGGAGGTGCAGGTGGGGAAGAGGGTCTAAATACTTACAGGAATCCTACATCCAGAAGAGAAAAATAACTGCTATCATTAAGAATACAGAAATGTATAGTCTTACTAGTACAGATAAGCAAATGAAGGAGTCAAACATAAGAAAAACAAATGAATTAATGCATATTTTTAAATAACTATAAAGCCTGGATTCTTCAATTAAAAGGCATAGACTGGTGGATTGGATGAAAAACCAAGGCCCACATGTTTGTTGCCTGCAAGACAAACATAGCCTGAAATGAAAGAAAATTATGTACCAGGGATGGAGAGATGGCTTAGCCGTTAAGAGGACTGGCTGCTCTTAGAGAAGACCTGGGTTTGATTCCCAGCACCCTCGTGCAGAGACCTGTGTTTGATTCCCAGCACCCACATGACAGCTGACAGCCTCCATAACTCCAGTTTCAGGGGATCTCACACCCTCCTCTGACTTCTTCAGGCATTGCAAAACACAGGTGCACCTACGTACATGTAAGCAATACACTCATTCACGTAAAATTAATATAATAAATAAAATTCTAGAAAAAGGAAATGATGTACCAAGCAAATGGACTACCCCCCAAAAAGCCCACAGATGGCAAAGTAGACTTCAAGCCAAAATTAGTCTGAAAACACAAAGATTATTTCCAGAGCTACAGGGAGACCCTGTCTCAAAAAGACCAAAAAAATAAAAATAAATTTAAATAAATTAAAAATCATTAGGTTCTCAAATAAATGATTTTTTGGTTTTTTTATAAATGATTTAATTATATCTTGCAAGATCTCAGAAAACTAAGAACAAGCCAATTTCAAAGTTAGTAGAAGGAAAGAAATAATAAAGATCAGATTTTAAATGAATTAAATTTAATATAAAGAATAATACAGGGGAATAATGAAACAGTTCATTCTTTGAAAGGGCAAACAAGATTGACAAGCCCTTAGCCAAGCTAACAAAGAAAAAAGACAATGATAAAATTAGATAATTTAAAAAACTCACAACAAAGAAAGGGCTAAGACCAAATGGATTCACTGCCTAATTCTACCAGAACATTAAAGAATGTTCCACCAGTACTCCTCAAACTATTCTATAAAAGAGAAAATGGATTATTTCAAACTCATTGTACCAAACTAGCATTATCCTGAAACCAATAAAGTAAGATAAAGACATACCAAAAACGGAAAACTATTGACTATCTGCCTTTGGCAAAAATCTTCAATAAATATTTGAAAGTAGTTGGATATGTTGAACGACATAATACCAAAAACGGAAAACTATTGACTATTTGCCTTTGGCAAAAATCTTCAATAAATATTTGAAAGTAGTTGGATATGTTGAACGACATAATACCTTTATCATTCCCAATAACTACATTTTATTTTGTTGTAAATTTTCTAATAAAACTTTATTTAATTTTATTTATTTCTGTATGTGTATGAATGTACTGTCTGCATGCAAGTTTGTGCACCCATGTAGTGCAACTGCTCGCGCGAGGGAGGTCAGAAGAGGGTGTCGGATTCCCCTGGAACTGGAGTTCTCCTGGAATTGGAGTTTCAGACGGTTCTCGGCCGCCATGTGGGTGCTGGGGATCGAACCCAGGTCCTCTGTAAGAGCGGTCGGTGCTCTTAACCGCTAGGCCATCTCTCCAGCCTAATAAAACTTTTTAAAAAGGAACTCTGGGGCTAGAGAGATGGCTTAGCCATTAGGAGTACTAGTTGCTGTTTTAGAGGATCTGGGTTCAGTTACCAGAACCCAAATAGAGGCTAAAACTAAAACCAAACCTAACTTTAATTCCAGGAAATCCAATGCCCTCTTCTGGCTACTGTGGGTATTGCATGCATGCACATGGTACACTTCATACATGTGAGCAAAACACCCATACATGTTAAATAAATAGATAAATAATTTTAAAGTATTTTTGTTTTGACACAGATCTGGGCACACTTGCTTTTCAGTGACCCCCCCACAGACTCCATTGTCTGGTTTTTTTTTTTTCTTTTCACCTCCTCCTGAATGCTTTTGCATCTTACAAATCAAAGTTATATGCCAATATAAATCATTCCAATAAACAAGAGCTTCTGCTACCTCATAAAGGTCATGCCTTACCATACTATATGGTTCACCAAAGCAAATAAACTCCCATACTAGTCCCAAGATACCTGCTGAATTAACTTGTTAATTCTTTAGAGGACAAAGTGCTATCCAGCCCAATTAACTTGGCATCAAACAATATCCCCACCATGCTCAGTTCCATCAGTAATGCTTGTCCTTCCTATATTGTCTTGCGGTCTCTGATACTCACAGAGACCACACCCAGCAATAACCAAATATCCCTAATAACTTGATTACCTGATTCATTGGGGATTTATTTCCCTCATAGTGGGAAATAAATTATGTGACCTTTGCTTCAGGAAGGATAAATAAATATATTATTCAGTTTCTCTGCTTTCACAGCACTCAGACTAATCCCATACACTTGTCCCAGAGCTTCACAAACCAAACTGAGAGATATTCTTTCACTTCTTCCAAGTCTTTCCCAATTCACTTCATTCAGATGTAGCGTGTTCCCTGCTTATCATGGTCCATAGTACTGGGCCATTAAGGCCCCATCTTCTTGCTAAATCACAGGTTTTTTTCCCTTCCTCTGTATTAAAGGTCCAAGATATCCTTTTTTTTTTTTAATTTTTTTTTATTAATTTTATTTATTTCTGTATGTGTATGAATGTACTGTCTGCATGCAAGTTTGTGCACCCGTGTCGTGCAATGCCGCGGAGGTCAGAAGAGGGTCTCGGATTCCCCTGGAACTGGAGTTCTCCTGGAATTGGAGTTTCAGACGGTTCTCGGCCGCCATGTGGGTGCTGGGGATCGAACCCGGGTCCTCTGCAAGAGCGGTCGGCGCTCTTAACCGCTAGGCCATCTCTCCAGCCCCCCAAGATATCCTTTGAATCCCAGGGGCATCTTCTATCATTTCTACCTTGCTTTCTTCCTCCTTAGTCTCTGGTTCTTCTCGTGAGTTCCAAGTCTTTGAATACCAGGAAGGGCTGTGTTAACATGTCTAATTTGTACTCTTTCCCTTGAGTCATACCAGCTGTTAGAAATAGCAAGCCAACCTCCATCTCATCCTCACTTTCCCACTTTTCCTGCCAAATCAGAGGCTAGTACAGAGAATAGCATCACCTGTCTCTTTCCAGTTGTATTTCATCTTTGTTAAGTAAGTTATTTCTAGGTAGAAACCTGAATCTCAGTTGTATGTTTCACCCAAAGGCCTCCCAATAGCTGCTTCAGTCTACTCATAATCTCATCCTACATGTGCTACATTTAGGGCCTGTAATATTTTCACTACTCCATTTACCATTTGGGAAGCATCTACTCACGTGTAGAAGATTCTGTTCATCAAGGCATGCCAATCCATAACAAAGGACATAAATGGACACCCTGAGATGCCTCAGCAAGATAGCTTAGTCTTAGTTACACATTTTATCACCCATAGCAAGAAATATGCCACTGCTGCTTCAACATCCCATACCACATAGGGAAAGGCAGCTATATTGGGAGTGCCCCTCCAGATCTTTCACCCTCAGATTGATCCATCTCAGTTGCATGTCTTATCACCCATTGCAAGAGCATATAGTTGGTCCTGTCCAACTTATCTTTTTTTTTTTTTTTTTTTTTGTCTTTTAGAGACAGTGTCTCCCTGTAGCCCCAGCTGGCCTGGAACTCACTCTGTAGACCAGGCTGGCCTTGAACCAACTCATCTTTATTCCTGCCAGGTCCCTGTTCAATTTCCAATCATGTATGGCTTTATTTGGGAAGAAATGGAAAAACATCTGTAGTTGGGAACTGATGAAATACCAAAGGTTTGGTAAACCATTTCACCCAAGACTAGCTTAATGAACCAATGAGTTTATCAGAGTTACTTACAGAAGCATAGGTAAAGATTATTGGCAAGAGCATAGATGACTCAAAAGCAGTGTATCCTGTTATGGCCTGTGCTGCACTCCTTTGATCCCAGCACTTGGGAGGCAGAGCCAGGCGGATCTCTGTGAGTTCAAGGCCAGCGTGGTCTACATAGCGAGCTCCAGGCCAGCTGGGACTAACGGGAGACCCTATCTCAAAAAAGGCCAAAAAAAAAAAAAAAGCAATGTATCCCTAAACAGCTCATCCCAACGTGGGTGATAACATACAAAACCTGAATCACTGGAGTTCCTTAAACCACTTGCACCCATGCTCCTCTCCTATAAGTAACTCTGATAAACCCCATCAAAGAGTCTCCTTCCCCAGCAATTATTTACCAGTTATATAATCTTGCATGGGGAATACTTGGGCCATAACTTTCTTATTCTATAAGTTTTGTGAGATTCTTGAGCCCTGAAGGTTTTATTAGCTTCCTGAACCACATGAGTCTCTGTGGAAGGGAATAAATAACTTCATAACATTCAGGAGTTGGCAGACTAGTAAAACAACCATATTACCAAAAGTGATATATAAATACAATGCAGTCTCCATCAAAATTCCAATTGCATTCTTCACAGATATAGAAAAAAAATCCTAGAACTCATATGGAAATACAAAATACTCCAAATATTCAAAGGTATCCTGAGCAGAAGAATCAGTGTTGGAAGGATCCAAATATCAAAGTCTATACTATAAAAATATTAACAAAATAGTATGATACTGGCAAAAAAAACCCAAATACATAGACTAGTGCAGCAGAATGGAAGGTCTAGAAATAAGCCCAGCCAGCTATACCCATCCAAGTCTTACACTGGAAAAAAGACAGCCTCTTTAACAAGTATTGCAGAGAAAACTGGATATCCATATATAGAAGATTGAAACAAGTCAACTAAAAATGGATTAAACAGGAGAGCGATATCTAGAATATAAACAACATAAAGGAAAGAACCCAATCAAATGAACAACTGAAAGAAACATATTTTTCAGACTTAGCCATCAGGAAAATACAAATCAAAACTACAGTTGATCTCGCATTGGTCAGAATGTCTAGTAGGAGAAAACAAGTCCTGCAAATGATACAGAGGAAAGGAACCCCTGTTTTACTGCTAGTGGGAATATAAATTCGTGTGGCCACTATGGAAATTACTACGGAACTTCTTTTAAAAATTAAATACAACCGAGCATGGTGGCTCACACCTTTTTTTTAATTTATTTTATTTTATTTATTTCTGTATGTGTATGAATGTACTGTCTGCGTGCAGGTTTGTGCACCTTTGTCGTGCAATGCTGCGGAGGTCAGAAGAGGGTCTCAGATTCCCCTGGAACTGGAGTTCTCCTGGAATTGGAGTTTCGGACGGTTCTCGGCCGCCATGTGGGTGCTTGGGATCGAACCCGGGTCCTCTGCAAGAGCTGTCGGTGCTCTTAACCGCTAGGCCATCTCTCCAGCCCTGGCTCACACCTTTGATCCTAGCACTTGGGAGACAAAGGCAGGCGGATCTTTGTGAGTTCAAGGCCAGCCTGGTCTACAGAGTGAGTTCCAGGCCAGCTGGGGCTACAGGGAGACCCTGTCTTGAAAAGACAAAAAACAAATTAAATACAGAACTATCATATTATTGAGCTATGCCATAGCCATTATATAGAATCTGCCTAGATATCTGTCTACAGATAAAGAAAATGTGAGATGTCGGGCTGGAGAGATGGCCTAGCGGTTAAGAGCACCGACTGCTCTTACAGAGGACCCGGGTTCTATCCCCAGCACCCACATGGCGGCCGAGAACCGTCCGAAACTCCAATTCCAGGAGAACTCCAGCTTCAGGGGAATCTGAGACCCTCTTCTGACCTCCGCGGCATTGCACGACACGGGTGCACAGACTTGCATGCAGGCAGTACATTCATACACATACAGAAATAAAATTTAAAAAAAAAAAAAGAAAAGAAAATGTGAGATGTATACACAATGGAGTTTTATTCACCCATAAAGAAGAATTAAATTGGGGCTGGAGAGATGGCCTACTGGTTAAGAGCGCCCACTTCTCTTGCAGAGGATCCGGGTTTGATCCCCAGCACCCACATGGAGGCTGAGAACTGTCTTTAACTCCAATTCCAGGGGAATATGACACCCTCTTCTGACCTCCGTGGCATTGCACGACACGGGTGCACAGACCTGCATGCAGACAGTACATTCATACACATAAAAAATAAATAAAAATTTTAAAAAGAGCAATTAAATTATATCATTTGCATTAAAATGGATAAAACATCATGTTAAAGAAATAATCCCTTGGGAGGCAGAGACAGGCAGGTCTCTATGAGTTCAAGGCTAGCCTGGTCTACATAGTGAGTTCCAGGAAAGTCGGAGCTACAGGGAGACCCTGTCTCAAAAAGACCAAAAAAAAGAAAAGAAATAATCCAAGGGCTGGAGAGATGGCTCAGATATTAAGAGTACTGGCTGCTCTTACAGAGGACCCAGATTCAATTCCCAGCATCCACATGGTGGCTAACAACCATCCTAACTCCAGTTTGAGGGGGTTCAACACCCTCCTCTAACTTCCTTGGCCATTGCACGACACAGGTCCACTCACACACATGCAGGCAATACACTCAGACTCATAAAATAAAAATAAATAATGTTTCTTTTAAAAAGAAATAATCCAGGTCCACAAAAGCAAATAAAATAAAAAGGATGTTTTATCTCATATGTGGAAACTGGGGGTGAGGAAGGATATGAAACTAAAAAGAGAACTATTAGGTATGAGAAAGGGGATGGGATGGGGGATCAGGAAGAAAAGTAAGAAAGAATTAGGGGGCAGTTATGACCAGTGTGCATTATATGCCTGTATGGAAGTATCATAATGAAATCCCCACTTGTTACAATGAGTGTACACTGAAAAATACTCTCTAGAAATAAGTGTCTGGTAGGTACATAGAATTATAGAGCAGAAAGGACCTTAAGTATCATCTTGTTCAAATAGTTCATTTTAAGTTAATGTTCAGAAGTAGAGAAGGTGAGTTTTAATAATGAATCTTTATTGTATTCATTTTGAATAAGTTAAGGTACAGTTTTGTTATTACTGCTGCTTCATTTGTATTTTTAAAACATTGCTCAAATCTAAGTCACAAAGCTTTACACATGTACTTCTAGAATTTTATTATTTTAGCTTTGCATTTAGGACTCTGATCCATTTTGAGTTAATTTTTGCATATGGTTTGAGGGTTCAGCTTTGTTCTTTTGCATAGATATGTCCAGTTTTAGCTGGTTTTAACGTAACTATTTGTTTTTCATTTAGGCCCCAGCACAGTGTTTACCAGGGCAGTGGCAGTGGGGTGTTCCCCAGGTAAATAGTAAATTCCAGTATCTAATTTTAAATCCTTTTCATTGCATTCTCGTGAAGACTGAAAATTAAAGTCAAGATAACAAGGTTTGAGACATTTATTTATTTATTTATTTATTTATTTATTTATTTATTTATTTATATTTTTGTGTGTTTTTTTGAGACAGGGTTTCCCTGTAGCCCCAGCTGGCCTAGAACTCACTCTGTAGACCAGGCTGGCCTTGAACTCAGAGAGATCCATGTGCCTCTGCCTCCCAAGTGCTGGGATTAAAGTGCACCACCATACCCAGCAGGGGGAGTACTATTTTTAATAAATACTCTTTGTACTTTTATTATTATTGGAAAATTTGTAATTTCTCCAGTTTCACCTCAGATTTTTGCTTCAGTTTGACTTACACTCCTAAATAAGTACAAGTTGAGTATTCTTTTTCTGCAGTGCCTAAGACCAGAACAGTTTCATATTCTAGAATCTGAGAGAACTTTGGAAGATTTACATAGCCTTTATTGGTTGAACATTCCTAACTCAAAATCTGAACTACTCCAAAATCTGAAACTTCAAAGGTCTTTGTATTCTGTTTTCCAAGTATTTGTAACAAATTCTTTACCACCAAAAATATTATATAGTGGTATTTTCCTATACCTGTGGGAAGTCACAAGCTAAAAGTAGACACTTGTACCAGTTTAAATATGAAAGTCATATTATTGTAACTTTTAATGGTGATATTAATATATCTAAAGTTATTGTCTTAATGCACATATGAGGCACTAAATACTTGTAATTTTTATTTCCTGAGAATTTTATGCATGAGTATTATATTTGCATCATTTCCACCCTTCCCACCCCCTCCAGTTTCTCTCATGCTCCCCCTCCATCCCCTCTCAATTTCTTGTCTTCTTTATTATTGTTACATATACATAGATACATTTATAACTATACATTTATATATAAATATATACTGCATTGTGTCTGTTTAGTGGTGCTCATGTGTGCATGTGTTAGGGCTGACCACTTGGAATTAATAACATATTAGGGAGCTTGCCTCTGAGAAAACTTATTCTCCCTCCCTCGGCATCCATTCATTGCCTATAGACCTTCTTCTAGAGATGGGACCTGTGAAATTTCCCCATCCACATTGGTATGACAACTCATGTTGTCATCATTTAGGTCTTGTTATGCAATATTACACAACTATCATTTATAGCAACTCAGATTTCCTAGTCTGTTGTTAAGATAATTCTATGCTATCCCTCAAAAATAATTTTATTAAAATAAGAAAAAATTATTTATTTAATTTGGGGCTAAGTCGTTTTGCTTAACAGAAACAACTAATTGTATTTGAATAAGAAGTATCATTTTCTGTTTTAGTCTCCTGCCTCTTCTGCTCCTTTCCTGTATCTGCAACCTTCTGAGGTTATTTATCAATCTGTGGAAACTGCACAAGATGGTGGCTGTGTTCCTCCTCCACTGTCTCTGATGGAAGCTTCAGTTCCAGAGGTATTTATTTATGTTTTTCTCTGTATTCCATTTGTAAGCACTGGAGCTTGAACCTCCTAAGATAATGCTCTACAACTGAGCTACATGCCCAGTTCTGTATCAGTATTGAAGTGATTGGTCAGTGACTTGCCACATCTTAGCATTTATTTCCTTTTTATTTGTTGAAAATCATCATTAAAATTGCTCATCTTGTGTTTCTCTGATTTATTTTTATCTTCCATTTTTATTCTAAGAATACTGCTTCTTCTTAGACTTCTTCATTAATTAGTTCTGAATCATTCCCTAGATTTCCTTGAAAGTTGTAAAATATCACATATTTTTACCTTCTTATCTTCCTATCAGCCAGTATTGTTGCTAATAATTCTGTCAGTTAAAAGTATATAATCTTTAAACTAATTAAAAGTTAAAAATTCTTCCTATAATAATAGAATATGTATAGCTACAAATTTTAAATTATCTTCAGTGTCTTTAAATACCACCAATAGCCCCATGTCCCAACTGTGCATGGGACATGGGTGCTTTAAATACCTGTTGTGAATAATCAGAACTTAGCATCTAGTTTTAGTATATTGTTTTATTATCTTTATATGACTGAAGTTTATAACATAATTTTATTCTGGAACAATAATCTCCATCGTTAGATCTTAATTTTTACTCTCCATATTTTACTAAAATTCCTCCATTCTTTGTCTCATCCTACCTTTACTTTTTTGTGTTAGCTTTTTTCTTTTCCAGATTTACTGAGATGTAATTGAGTAATAAAAATTGCACTATAGATATCTATGATGTGCATGATGTTTTCATATATGTATACATTCTAAAATAATTACCACAGTCAAGGTAATTCGTCTCCTCACATGATTATTCCTTTTTGTTTGTAGTGAGAACATTTAAGGTCCCTCAGCAATTTTCAAGTATATAATGCATTACTATTAACTAGTCATCATGCTGTACCATGGCTATCCAGAACACATTCCTTCTGTCTAATTAAAATTCAGTATCATTTGACCACCGACTTTCCATCCCCCCTACCCACCGTTGAAAACTGTTTTACTCTCTGCTTCTATGAGTTTGATTTTTCAGGTTCCACATAGAAGCATTTATCTTTCTGTACCTTGCCTGGCTATTTTCATGGTGCAGTGTCCTCCAGGTTTATCCCCAATGACACAACTGACAGCCTTTCCTTCCTTTTTAATACTAAACAGTCTATGAGTCAAGGACAGCCTGGTATACATAATGAGTTCCAAGCCAGCAAGAACTACAGGAAGACCTTGTCTCAAAAAACCCCAAAGAGAGAGAGATTGAACATTTTCCTATTATGCATATAATACCATATTTTCTTTATTCATTAATGGACACTAAAGTTACTTCTATATTATTGCTATTATATGAGACAATAGAATTGGTTTGTTGTTGTGCCTCCTCCTCTTCCTCCTCCTCCTCCTCCTCCTCCTCTTCTTCTTCTTCTTCTTCTTCCTCTTCTTCTTCTTCTTCTTCTTCTTCTTCTTCTTCTTCTTCTTCTTCTTCTCCTCCTCCTCCTCCTCCTCCTCCTCCTCTTATGGTACTAGGGAACAACCCACGGGCTTTGTACATACTAAGCTAGTGCCATACTACTAAGTTACATTTCCAACTCTTCTATTATTGTGAAGAATCCTGTAATAAGCATGAGATTTCAGACATCTTTTTAACATCCTGGTTTTATTTCCTTTGGACACAAACCCAGAGTACGGGTATGCTGAAACACACAGTATCACTTTTCATTCTTCGAGAAACACGCATAAAGTTTTCCAGAATGGCAACACTAGTTAACATTTACTCCAGCAGTATACAAGGATTCCCTTTTGTCCATATGCCCGCTGTGAATCATTTTTGTTCCCAGCGAAGTCTCTTCTTAGCATAGGCTTTCTGTATTAAGATATAATGATTATTTCTTTTTCTCACCGTCACCATATTTCATGCCTGCCAGAGTTACTCAACTAGAAGCCTAGATACTGGATAGCAAAAATGGTAAGCATTATGTCTCCTTCAGTTCCATCTCTATTACACTGTAAAATTGAGTCTTTCGGACTTTTTCTCTACTTTTACCTTCACCTGACCATACAGTGTAGCCCTTCAAGACTCTATAGAATGTTTCAGTAGATCTTTCATTGACCTCTAAGGAAATCTTTAGTCTTTCTGATATAAAAGGTTTAGTCTTTCTGATATAAAAGGCCTCAGAATCCTCCCTTATATTGATCTAAATTACACAGAATTGGTATATATTCAACATTATTTGTGATTTGGGGATCATGGATATTTCTTATTTAATTGATGATAAAATTTCAAAAAAAATCGATCATTTGTTGTTTTTTTGCCTTCTGGTTTGCAAGGAGGTAAGAGTAAATTAAGACTATTTTACATTAAATATTTAATCAAAATCTACTTTGGGCCTTAAACCATATTCCTAATTCCTGATACCAAATACTCATCATCAGAGTATATTCACTTCTAACTAGAATCTAATGAGATTTTTTTTCTAAAAATTTTTCCAAGTGTGACCTTATAATTTGTACCTTGTATGGTGTTTCCATATAGAATGATACATGTAACCTTTTATTTTGATGTTTCTGGCACAAGGTATACTCTGACAATGTATAATGTAATAAATAAACTAGAATAGTTTATAGTCTAGCTGGATTTTTCCCAAAAGGAAAAAAAAATTAGTACCTTCAGTCACTTATTTCCATCACTACTTTAAACTTCTGCCAAGTCTTTAATAATACCAATTTCACCCCCTTTCAAAATATTTACTTTCTCTTTCACAAGAATAGTAGAAAACAACTCACAAAAACCAAGTTTATCCCAGCATATAAACTTACTTAAGTCCTAATTCATTCATATATTTTTATGTTTATTTAGTGACTTCGTCTTGTCCAAAGCTGTGTCTACCTTTTGTGTTCTGGATACTTTCAGTTCCTTCCTCTCAAAGATCTCATTCTACAATATCTAGTTTTTTCTCTTATAGTTTAAGTCATTTTATCTTCCGTAGGTTCACAGCTTCACACTTTACTGCCATCCTTTGAGGAATTACATAACTTTCACAGTCAAGCTAAATAATTACCTTATTTGTAAAAGTGAGAACATCAGGAAATTGCTTTGCAGAGTTAAATATTAGAGATGTTTCATAGAAAGTTATTTTAATAATACATAGCACTTTATGAGACACAGTTATTATCCTTTTATTTATTTCTCTTATAATCCCCTAATTCTCTTCAACCTTTCAAACCAACATTCTTGAAAAGGTAAACTATATTCAGCATTTCTGCTGTGTCGGTATCCTTTCATTCCATTCCTGCTGAAGTCTGTCTCATTATCTTTCTATTGAAGCTGCCTTTGGAAAATTCCTTAATGACTTCTTACTTAGTAAATACTTTCCATACTTTTCATTTTACTTGATCTCAGAAATGCTGTACATATTTCTTGAAAGACATTTCCACTTGCATTTCTACAGTACTTCCCTCTTCTGGAATTCCTTTGCCAGTTTTTATTTTCTTTGTAAACTGATCTTTTGTTCATCATAATTGCATGTTTGGTTCTCCATTGTTTTCTTTTTTTTTTTTTTTTTTTTTTGGTCTTTTCGAGACAGAGTCTCCCTGTAGCCCCAGCTATCCTGGAACTCACTCTGTAGACCAGGCTGGCCTTGAACTCACAAAGATCCGCCTGCCTCTGCCTCCCAAGTGCTAGGATTAAAGACGTGCGCCACCACGCCTGGCTTGGTTCTCCATTCTTTTGCCCTACATACTCAATCTGATGTTATCCATGCCTCTAGCTCCAAGAACCCGCTTGAGTTTTGTACTGCACTTTCTATGATAATACTCACCAGCTACATATGGAAATTGAGTTCTTAAAATGTAGAATGAGATGTCCCATAATATATACCAGATTTTGAGACATAATATTAAACAGTTAAACATTAAACATTAAACAGTTAAACATTAAAATTCATGATCTAATATTGTTATATTTTAGATAATTCTTTCAAATCTATTGCAATATAAACATTATTTAATGTTATTTTACCTGTTTCTCTTTTCTATCACGGTGAATGGAAAATTTTAATGTATATAGTTTGCATGCCTCTGTTGGACAGTGCTACTGTATAGCCACCTAGCCTTCTATTGACAATACACTTCTAGAATATATAAATATATAAATTGTACAGGTCAGAAACCCTAATGCTTCCTCTCCAGCCCCCTCACAAACAATCACATAAACATCAGGCCTTATGCTCTAATGAGTTGTACCACAGTCTGTTGTACAAACAAGATCTGCTTTTACTTTTTCATTTCCTCGCTGTTTTTTATTTTTTTGTTTAGGATACGAAGTAATATATTTCATTATGGTTACATTCATACATAATTTGTTTTAGTTGATCCTCCTTCCCTTTTCTTCCCCTCCATTTCCCTGAGTGCTTTCTTGTCTCCTTCCACCCCAGTAGTCTCCTTTCCACTTTCATATCACATGTGTTCTACTACCCTGCCCCTAATTCATTACTTTTCCCATTCCCATCTTGTGATTTCCTTTCTACTTTCATGACCTACACATGCTCACATTTATTCACTATACACACACATATGTATATATATATACATGTGTGTATAGTGAATAAATGTGAGCATGTGTATATAGATATAATATATATATATATAAGATAAGATATATAGATATACATATATATAATTTTAAAACTAGGACCAGCATATAAGAGAGATTATGTGTTACTTGTCTTTCTGGTTACTCACTTAATAAAATTTCCAGATCCATCCATTTTTTGTGAAAATTTTTCTTTATGGTTGAATAAAATTCCATTGTGTAGACGTACCACATTTCATTATCCAGTCACCTGTTGATAGACATATTAAACTGGTTCAAATTCCTTGCTATTGTGAATAGAGCAGCAATAAACATGTGCAAGTATCTCTGTAGGGTTATAGAATCCCTTGAGTGTATGTCCAAGATTGGTATACCTGGATAATTTCATAGTTCCATTTTTAATTTTTTGAGAAATCTCTATCCTGATTTCCATAGGGATGGTGCCAATTACACTACCATGTGCAGTGAATAAAGGACCTCCTCCACATCCCCATCAGCATTTGTTGTTATTTAAATCGACTTTGCAGGGCTAAAGAGATGGCTCAGCATAAGAACACTTGCTGCTCTTACAAAGGACCAGGATTTGGTTCCTAGCATCCACATGGTGGCTCATACCCTCTGTACAGAGAATCCTATTTCCTCGTCTGGCCTCTGCAGGCACTGCACAATGGTACACATACATACATACAGGTGAAACATTCATACACATAAAATAAAAATTTTTTAAATAAATCTGCTTTTAAGTTATCTGTCCACTACCTATTGCTCTGCTATCTCATTTTCCCCTTCTATCAAACAACCTGAGCAGATCTCTCGAAAGAGCTATCATACAGAGGTACTTGTATGATTTTAACCATACTGCCTGTCATTCTGTCTGTAATTCTTCACAATCAAACATCAACTCTACTAGGAAATTTTTCCTGACCAACACCTCCACCTTTCTTAAAGTATAATCAAGTATGCCGGGCATGGTGGCGCTCGCCTTTAATCCTAGCACTTGGGAGGCAGAGGCAGGCGGATCTTTGTGAGTTCAAGGCCAGCCTGCTCTACAGAGTGAGTTCCAGGACAGCTGGGGTTACAGGGAGACCCTGTCTCAAAAAGACAAGAAAAAAATAGTATAATCAAGTATTTTCCTGTGCATCATGCATGTCTCATAGGACATATGATAATTTAAACTGCTATATATTTCATAATCAGATTATAAGATAATTAAACATAGGGAGTGAGTTTTTAATCTGTCTCTGTTATTCAGCAGAAGGCATGCCATATTTTAAATACTGGATAAAATTTTTAATTATTAAATGAAAGTAATGCCCCTCTCATCTTCTCCCCCCCCCCCCCGCACTGGCTCTCTTGGAGAACAGCCTTATTCTGACCATGGAGTTCAAGCAGCGTATCACCAGGTTTACGCGTCCAGTGCCATTGCTGTGCCTGCACCTGTGATGCAGCCTGAACCAATTAAAGTAAGGAGTTTATTTTGATTTTTTTTCTGTTTTTCTTCCATTATACTTTTCCAACTTTCTCTTGTGGAAAAGAAAAACTTTGGATATTTTTTATCCAACCCATGATCAAAAGTACAGAATTAGTGAATTGTTTTATGTTCAGGAACTAAATCCTAAATTAACTATAATTCCTATTAACTAGTTTTGGAGATGTTATATACAACATAAAGTTAAAATATTTTATTTATTGTGATAAAATATATGTGACTTAAGTTTATGATCTTAACTATTCTAAGTGTACAATTCAGTGTCCTTAATTATATTCACAATGCTATGAAAATTGTCACTACCATGTCCAAACTTTTCCATCACCTCAAATAGAAACTCTATTCTCATTAAGGATTAAATTGCCTTTCTCTTTTCTCCTTTTTCTTTAGTCCCTGGTAACACTTAATCTACTTTATATCTCTAAGTTCCCTATTCTACTTATGGCACATAAGACTGTGCCGATAATACATGACATTTGTAGAGACATGAAACACCTAATAATCTCTTTGTTCTTAGGAATATATCCATGTCCTCAAAATCAGATTCAGGCAAAAAAATGGCAGTTTAAGTAGATCCCTGTATTTATTCTCAATATATATGGCCATTTGTCGTGTAGCATGGAATCTCTCTATTTCTTTATGACTGGATTTCTTAGTGAGACTCGGGATCATTACATTAGGGAAATGGACTTTATCTCTTGTAAAAAAAAAAGTGCATATTGATTAACTCTTTGGGTATGGTAATTTTGGGCATTTTAATTTGGTGAAATAAGGAGGCATTCTCTGCAATAAAATGGACATTAGCTATTTTGCAGTCATATCTATGCCTCTGATCCACCCTACATGTTATACTCCATATCAAGATGGTCTGCATTAAAGAGCATCACCACTCATTCCCATGACTGCTCACTGCATCCCTTCATTGCCTTTAAAATTGTACTGTAAATATGAAATAAACCCCAAATTTTAGTTTCATATCAAAATTTAGAGTGTTACTAAACCTCATTTATAGGGACTTCATTTTTAGTATTATGAGAAAATCTAAAACAGATGTCCCCTGATGTTAACATTCATTTTCATTTACTGAAATATTGATATATATATATATATATATGTATATGATGTATATGTGTGTGTCAGAGAAGAAATGAGGGGAAAAGGGAGAGAAGTAGAGATGGAGGAAGAGAGAAATAGAGAGAGAGATCAAAATAATTGAATTTATAGCTTGAATAAGTCAAATAGAGGCTACAATGGTGAATGGTAATAAGATAGGAAAAATTGGGGCTGGAGAGATGGCTCAGCAGTTAAGATCAGTGCTGCTCTTGCACAAGACCCGGGTTCAGTTCCCAGCACCCACATGGCAGCTAACAACCATCCATAACTCCAGTTCCAGAGGATCCAACACCCTCTTCTGATCTCCATGGAATTGCATGACTTGGGTGCATTTACACACGTTCGGGCAATACACTCATACACATAAAATAAAAACAATAAATAAGAGTATTTTAAAAGATAGGGGAGGGCTGGAGAGATGGCCTAGCAGTTAAGAGCACCGACTGCTCTTGCAGAGGACCTGGGTTCGATCCCCAGCACCCACATGGAAGCTGAGAACCATCTGAAACTCAAATTCCAGGAGAACTCCAGTTCCAGGGGAATCCGACACCCTCTTCTGACCTCCGTGGCATTGCACGACACAGGTGCACAGACTGCATGCAGACAGTACATTCATACACATAGAGAAAAATAAATAAAAAATTTTTAAAAAGATAGGGGAAATTTTCCAGGAGTATTAATGTTAAACATTTTTATTAAAGTTTGATTTTTCAGGACAGAGAGATGGTTCATCAGTTAATAAAATCTTAATAATAATAATAAATGCCTGATTTTTCTGCTTTAAGAGTGTGCACTTCTCCAAATTGTCCTAGATTTCTAAGTAACATCACAAATTGTACAGAAAAATTAGTACCTTACTGTTAAATTTAGTCATAGAAATTGCTCTTTTGTTGAACATGGAGCAAATTTAATACATTTTCAAACTCAAAACTGGAACACAGGACTATTATATAAGAAGTTTTAAGAGCTGGAGAGATGGCCTAGTGGTTAAGAGCACCAACTGCTCTTGCAGAGGACCCGGGTTCGATCCCCAGCACCCACATGGCAGCTAAGAAACATCTGTAACTCCAATTCCAGGAGAACTCCAGTTCCAGGGGAATCTGAGACCCTCTTCTGACCTCCGTGGCATTGCACGACACGGGTGCACAGACTTACATGCAGACAGTACACTCATACACATACAAAAATAAATAAAATTTAAAAAGAAGTTTTAAAGGTGTGCACCACCACGACTGGCTATACTTCTTCTGTTTTAATAAAAGGTAGAGTTTTCTATATATTTCATACCCATTTTGGGGTGGTGCCAAGCATTGATCCCAGAGCCTCATACATCCCTGACAAGCATTCTACCACTGTAATACTGTAATCAAAATTTTAAGGTAGAGTGCCTTATGTATTTTATAATTAGTATTTGTTCTTTAGTAACAGTATTTCTCAATAGAAAATTGTGCCTGGATCAGGGACAGAAACTCTAAAACCACTTCCATAATTGTGTAGAACTCTACAACCCCATAAAAATGGTTTACCATCCAAGTTTTACTGTATGACAAGTTACCCATTTTTGTTTATACTGCATTTATATTATAAACAAGGAAATCTTAGCAAGCAAATGTTCTATCATTAAAAACATTTTTCCTATGATATATTAAGCCAACTTTAAAATATTAATAAAAGACAGTTGAAGTATTTGTCATTTTCTTCCTATGCAAATTTTCTCTGGGACCAAAAATCTTTTAAGAGTGTAAATATTTTGAATCATTTCTTTTTATTAGTACAGGTCACTTTTAAATGAATGAGAAGGTTGAGGTTTTAGTTTCATTTCTGTTGCTGTGATACAATACCCTGACCAAAAGCAGCTTAGGAAAGATAGGGTTTATTCAACTTACAATTCCAAGTTATAGTCAGTCATTTTGGGGACATCAAGGCAGCTGTCACATCACACCCACAGTCACGAGCAAAGAGAATAAAAATATCCTTGCATGCTTGCTCCTTTTTGATCAGCTAGTTTTCTTCACTCTTCTGAAGTTGAGGGCCCAGCCTATGAAAGAGTTTTGCCCACAGTAGACTGGGTCTCACAACTTCAATTTACAAGCAAGACGTTCCTTCACAGACATGCCCACAGGCCAACCTGATCTAGACAGTCCCTCATTAAGACTCTCTTCCAGGTGATTCTAGGTTATGTCAGGTGACGTTTAAAGTAACCAGTAGGAAGCCTGGTGTGATGGCACAGGTCCTAGCCCTCACTAGGCAGAGAGACAAGTAAATGTCTGTGAGTTCAAGGCCAACTTGGTCTACATAGCGAGTTCTAGGCCAGCCCAAGCTATATAGTGAGACTCTGTTTCTAAAGGAAAAAAGAAAACTAAACAGTACAGTCGATCAGCAGGTACTGATCTAATTTCATTTCTGTTGATGTGATAAAATACCCCAACCAAAAGCATTATAGCCCATCATTTCACAGAAGTCAAACAACTAGTCACATCATATCCTCAGTCAGAAGCAAACAGAACATAAGCACATGCGTGCCTGCTGCTTACCTAGTACTCAGCTAGCTGTCTACTCTTATACACCCCCAGGAAATGGCACCACCCACAGTGGGCTGTGTCAGTTAACAATCAAGACAGAAATGCCTACAAGCCAATCTGATCTAGGTAATGCCACAATTGAAATTCCATTCTCAGGTGATTCTAGGTTGTGACAAGTTGACATTTAAAGCTAACCATCACTAAGTTACAGGTGTTAAAACTATCTTGAAGCAATAATCTAAGTAAGTAGAGCTGAAAATACAAATCTGTTATATAGTACTGTTTTCTAAAAACTTCTCATTAACTATAAATCTTAAGCTTCATACTGTCAGATCACATAGAAAGCAAACAAATAGAGAGGCTAATATGCACATAATCCAATAGTCATATTGTATATAGAGTTAAGTTTTAAAGACAATAATGCAAAGTTATTGATAGCACAGATCAGAATTATCCCTGTGAATTGGACTATTGGAACACACTAAAGGAAAATATTTGTGTACCCTAGTTATATGTTAAGTATGCTTTGTGTGTGTGTGTTTTAATGAATGCATGTATGTATGTTTGTGTACATGTTCTTTGAGAGTGCACATATTATTACATGTGTGTGCATGGAAGCCAAAGGGCAACCTTGGTGTCATTCCTCAAGTGTCAGTTATATTATTTCTTGAGACTTGGCCTGGAACTCACTGATTATGCTAGGCTAGCTGACCAGAAATCCCCAGGAATCCACCTGACTCTGCCACCACCCCCCTCCACCACAAAGATTATAAGCACATGCCACCACATACAGCTTTTTTATGTGAGTTCTGAGGACCAAATTCGTGTCTCATGCTTGCACTTTACTCACTAAGCCATCTCTCCAGCCCACTCCCCACATTGTACTTTTAAGGTAAATATCAAATCCCAAGGTATGAAGAGTATGACTGGAAAATTGTACAGTTCCCACTTTTCTTAGTGTTCTCCCATTTTTGTATTAATATATGTGTCTAATAAAAGTTTATAAAATGGAGATATTGGGCTGGAGAGATGGCCTAGTAGTGGTTAAGAGCACCAACTGCTCTTGCAGAGGACCCGGGTTCGATCCCCAGCACCCACATGGCGGCTGAGAACCGTCTTTGGCTCCAGTTCTAAGGGGAACCCACACCCTCTTCTGACTTCCGCAGCATTGCATGACACGGGTGCACAAACCTACATGCAGTCAGTACATTCATACACATGAAAAATAAATAAAATTTAAAAAAAAAAGAATGGAGATATTTAAATGAGGGAAATATTATTTGAATTTATCTTTAAGTTAAACGTATATTTTATTTAACCCCCATGTATAGTAGCTAACCATATAGATAAATTAAATATAATATTGAACCACTTGCTGTGAGAAATTTCTTCTTATTAAAGTACTGACTTGGGGCTGGAGAGATGGCTCAGCGGTTAAGAGCACCGACTGCTCTTTCAGAGGACCTGGGTTCAATTCCCAGCACCCACATTGCAGCTAAGAGTCATCATTAAGCCAGGCGTGGTGGCACACACCTTTAATCCTAGCACTCTGGAGGCAGAGGCAGGCAGATCTCTGTGAGTTCAAGGCCAGCCTGGTCTACAGCCTGAGTTCCAGGCCAGCAGGGACTATAGGGAGACCCTGTCTTTAAATAAATTAAATAAATAAATAAATAAATAGTTCTGACTTGAATGAAAAGCATAACTGGTAGCCTGTATATATCTTACTCTTTGGAAAGACAGCATAATTCAGAAAAGAATATCAACTACCATAAATGTTTCCCTCTAGCTCAGAGGGTGAATACACCTAAAAGTTACCAATTTAAAAAAATTCTAACACTATGTTCTTCCTAACCATTTCCTTATTTCAGTATCATTACTTCTTTTTTTAATTGATGCTTTGTGTATTTCATACATCATTTTCCAATTCAGTTCAGGCATATTTCCCCTTCCCTTCCCCCCATACTACCCCACCCTATCCCAGATCATGCATTCTGCCATAACTGTCCTGCATCTTTCTCTCAGTTTTTTTTTTCATCTTTTAGCAATAAGTGATAATTTATGAGTACAAGCATCCTTCATGTAAAACTAATTTGCAAGCAGTTGTGCCCAAACCCACACAGCCCCTTGGTCCCATCATCCAGCAGGGAGGGGCTTGTATGTTCAATCAAGTCGATCAAATGAGTGTCCAGGCTATATTGCTGTAGTTTCACCATTCACCCCAATCGCAGCTCTTACATTCTACCATGCCCCCTCTTCTGCAGATTGTTCCCTAGGCTTAGAAAAGGGGCACAGGTGGATGAGAAGCAAAACAGTCTACTTTCTCTGGAGCTGTTGTCTTATGCAGATTGTTCCCTAGGCTTAGAAAAGGGGCACAGGTGGATGAGAAGCAAAACAGTCTACTTTCTCTGGAGCTGTTGTCTTGGACTCTGGTCAATTCTGGCTGTTTCCTTTCATGGGCTGACAGTTTGTCCAGGAATAACCTTTCGATCCTACTAATGAAGCACAAGCAATTAGATATATAGGTATTTAAACAGTACTAATTGTTATGGTAGGTTACTTTGGTATAGACACAGATGTTTGGATGGTATGTTAATCCATGAATTACATTTTTTTCTGTTAAATATGACAGGGTCTTACTGTGGCTTATAACATCTCCTAACCATTAGAGGATGTAAGCTTGTGGCATCAGCCATGGGTTATTCCTCCAAGGAGAGAGCTAATAGCCAATTAGATTTGGGATATACAGGCATATGGCTGCCTCTGCTGCACAGTATTTCCAGGCAGGTGAGGTGTAGCTGGTGCTGACGGTGGAGTCTTGCTTGACTCAAGGAGACCCGTATTTGCTTTATTGGTTTAGTGGCCTTTGGTAACACTCTCTGGTATTCCAGAGGCCATCTGTACACTTGCATGTGTGGTCTCAATACATCTTTCCCATGTTAACGTCAGGTCTTCGGCAGCAGGGCCTTATCGCCTCTCTTCTTGCAGGTATCCCAGTTTAGAGGCAAGGAGCCTTTACCTTTTGTGGGGCCTTAGATCCCCTGGCCAACATCTCCCTGGTAGAATAATCCATTACTGATGTCAGAGCTCCTGTATTGATATATTTTGCTTAAGTGCATAGTTTAAGGACTTTAGTATTATATTTGGTTCTGAACAGAGAATAATCCTTTTCACAGTTCTTATGTCTATTAGTCAATTAAAGAAGGCAGTTTTACCAGTTTTATAAGAGATTACCTCTATAATAGTTGTCTCCAATTTACAGTTGGAGAGCGACCTCATCATCGTCATATTTCTCCTTGTTCTGGGGGGGAGGCAAGAAAGTCTCTCATATCAAAACCTTTGCGGCACCTAGAAGGTAAGTTTCATTAGGACTCATTATAAATAGTTGTTACATGTAGGGTCCACAGAGGGGTTCGATGTTTATGGCAATCTGAGGCTTTTCTTCCTTTCAATGTTCAGACGGGTCAACCTTTCCGTTGCCACTTTTTGGTACATCCTACTCAATGCAAACCTGTATCTTTTCTTTCTCAGCCGTTAAGTTGGTGACGTTTTGTCCTGTTGGAACAAACAAATCTTTTCCCATAGTTAGTTTTAAGATTTGAATTGCAAGGGTTTGATGAAAAGGTTTCATGTCTTTCTGTATCCCCCCCCCTTTTTTTTTGAGTATGAGTCTCCAGAAGACAGTTGTATTATACATGACTATAGGGTGGAGTCAAGGCACAGATTTCATCAAATTCACCCATGTTGTTTTGGGTGACTATATATGATTAACTTGGGAAGCAAACTTAATTTTTACGTTAAATCATCTTAAAGAGAATGCTACAAGGTGATACTGTACAACAGAGAAATTATAGAGAACATTTGTATGTGTCAATCCCAAAGTTCTTGCTCTACAGATTTTATGTAAAGCAAATGTGGGCAACAGCGAATTATATCTCCATTTAATTCAGATGCATTACCATTTTTATCAGATTCTGTAAACCAATGTTGTTTAATATACACATGTTTACTTTTACTTTTACTAAGTCCTAAAACACCATGTGTCCTGTAGACAGTGTCTAGGCGAAACTGGGTACTTGCTGAGCTCACGTCAATTAAATATGCCTTAATCGAATATACACCCGTGTCCCTCTCCCACCCATCCCCCCTTTCCAATTCACCATTTCAGTCCATTTTCTGATGCAGTCTTTCTGTTGTTCTTTTACTATGCCTCCCTCTCCATGAGAAATATTTATATCTGGGTTGTTGGTACTAGCATCCACATATGAGGGACACCATTTGTCGTTTGTTTTTCTGGGACTGTGTTACTTCACTTAACATAATGTCTTCCAGCTCCATCCATTTACCTGCAAATTTCATGATGTTGTCCCTCTTTACTGCTGCATAGTATTCCATTGTATACATGTACCACATTTTCTCTATCCACTCGTCAGTTGAAGGGCACCTGGGCTGGTTCCAGCTTTTTGCTATTGTGAACAGAGCTGCAATAAACATAGCTGTGCATGTATCTTTGCAGTAAGTTGTGTCTTGTGGGTATATACCCAGGAGTGGTATGACTGGGTCAAATGGAAGGCTCATTTTGAGTCTTCTAAGGGTTCTCCACACTGCTTTCCATAGTGGCTGTACAAGTTTACATTCCCACCAGCAATGGATGAGTGTTCCCCTTTCCCCACAACCTCTCCAGCACTTGGTATCATTCATGTTCCTGATCCTAGCCAGTCTTATTGGAGTAAGGTGATATCTCAGAGTGGTTTTAATTTGCATTTCCTTAATTATCAGAGATGTTGAACACTTCTTAAGATGTTTCTCGGCCATCTCTAACTCCTCCTCTGTGAAGTCTCTATTCAGATCTTTGCTCCATCTTTTGAATGATTCATTTGTTTTCTTTCTTCTTTGTTTTTTGAGTAGCTTGTATACTCTGGAAATTAATGCTTTGTCAGATGTATCTGCTGTGAAGGTTTCCTCCCACTCTGTGGGTCTTCTCCTCACTTCCTTTATTGCTTCCTTTGATGTACAGAAGCTTTTGAGTTTAATGAGGTCCCATTTGTCAATTGTCGATCTTATTTCTTGTGCAGCTGCTGTCTGATTTAGGAAGTCTTTTCCTACACCTATGTCTTGTAGTCTGCTGCCAAGCTTCTCTTCTATCACCTCCAGAGTTTGGGGTTTCACGTTGAGGTCTTTGGTCCATCTGGAGTTGACCTTTGTACAAGGTGAGAGGTAGGGGTTTAATTTCATTCTTCTACAAGTGGTGATCCAGTTTTGCCAGCACCACTTGCTGAAGATGCTGTCTTTCTTCCATTGTGTCTTCTTGGCCCCCTTGTCAAATATGAGGTGGCTGAAATTGTATGAGCTCAGGTTTGGATCTTCAGTTTTATTCCATTGGTCAACTGGTCTGTTTTTGTGCCAGTACCAGGCTGTCTTTATGACTATAGCCCTATAGTATAGTTTGATGTCTGGTATAGCGATCCCCCCTGTATTGCTCTTTTCACTCAGGGTTGCTTTGGCTATTCGGGGTCTTTTGTTTTTCCAAATGAAATTGAGGATTTTTTTTTCCAGGCCTGTGAAGAAACTCTTGGGGATTCTGATTGGGATCGCATTAAATCTGTACACTAGTTTGGGTAGGATGGACATTTTTACTATATTTATTTTCCCAATCCATGAGCATGGGAGGTTTGTCCATCTTCTGATGTCTTCCTCAATTTCCTTTTTCAGGGGTTTAAAATTTTTGTTGTAGAGATCCTTGGTGTCTTTGGTTAGGTTTGTTCCTAGGTATTTTATTGTTTTTGAGGCTATTGTGAGTGGGAAGGTCTCCTTGTAGTCCTTCTTCAATTGCTTGTTGTTGGTGTACAGAAAGGCTACTGATTTTTCTAGGTTTATTTTGTATCCTGCCACTTTACCAAAGCTCTTAATCGTTTCTAGGAGTTTTCTGGTGGAGTTCTTAGCATCCCTTAGGTAGACAATCATATCATCAGCAAAAAGGGATAGCTTGACTTCCTCTTTTCCAATTAGAACTCCTTTAATTTCCTTTTCTTGCCTTATTGCCCTAGCTAGGGTTTCTAGCACTATATTGAAGAGGAGTGGTGACAGGGGGCAGCCTTGCCGAGTTCCTACCTTTAAGGGGAATGCTTCTGTCATTTCCCCATTTAGGATGATATTGGCTGTGGGTTTTCTGTATATGGCTTTGATTACATTGAGGAATGATCCCTCCAGACCAATTCCCTCCAGGACTTTAAACATGAAAGGGTGCTGGATTTTGTCAAAGGCTTTCTCCGCATCAATTGAGATGATGGCGTGGTTTTTGTCCTTCAGTCCATTGATATGTTTGATGATGTTTATTGATTTTCGTATGTTGAACCATCCCTGCATGTCTGGTATGAATCCAACTTGGTCATGGTGGATGATTTTCTTGATGTGAGTCTGTATGCGATTTGCCAGAATCCTGTTTAGAATTTTGGCATCTGTGTTCATTAGGGAGATGGGTCTATAGTTCTCCTTTTTGGTTGTATCTTTCCCTGGTTTTGGTAGTAGCGTAATGCTGGCTTCATAGAAGGAATTTGGGAGAAGTCCCTCCATTTGTATCCTTCTAAACAATTTAAGTAGTAATGGTTGTAAGTCTTTACGAAATATTTTATAGAATTCTGCCGTGAATCCATCCGGGCCTGGGCATTTTTTGGTTGGGAGGCTACTTATTACATCTTCGATTTCTTCCTGTACTATTGGTCTGTTTAGGCTGTCGATCTCTTCTTGGTTGAGCTTTGGTGATTCCCAGGATTTCAGATATTCATCCATTTCTTCTAGGTTTTCAAACTTAGTAGAATATAAGTTTTTGAAGTAGTCCCGTATGATTGTCTGGATCTTTTCATTGTCTGTTGTGATATTTCCCCTTTCATCACAGATTCTATTGATTTGGAGTTGTTCCCTCTTTCTTTTGGTTAACTGGGCTAGAGGTCTGTCTATCTTGTTTATTCTCTCAAAGAACCAACTTTTGGATTCATTGATTTTTTGTATGGTTTTCTTTGTTTCTATTTCATTGATCTCTGCTCTGATTTTTGTTATTTCTTCTTGTCTGCTCCGTTTAGGGTTCATTTGTTGTTGTCTCTCAAGTATTTTTAGCTGCAGTGTTAGATCATTCACTTGTGCTCTTTCTGTTTTTTTAATGTGGGCACTTAGAGCTATAAACTTCCCTCTTAGGATTGCTTTTAGAGTGTCCCATAGATTTTGCTGTGTTGTTTTATCATTGTCATTCAGTTCCAGGAATGTTTTTATTTCTTTTTTTATTTCTTCCTTGACCCACTCATTATTCAGGAGAGTGTTGTTTAGTCTCCATGTGTTCCTGTAGGTTGTAGGGTTTATTCTGGTGTTGATATTGAGTTTTATTGCACTGTGGTCTGATAGAATGCATGAGATTATTTCAATCTTTTTATATTTGTTGAGTTTTTCCCTGTGTCCCAGTATATGGTCTATTTTGGAGAATGTTCCATGAGGTGCTGAGTAGAAAGTGTATTCTCTGGTGTTTGGGTGAAATATTCGGTAGATGTCTGTGAGGTCCATTTGGTGTATTGTGTCATTTAGTTCAGATGTCTCTCTGTTTATCCTTTGTCCTGTTGATCTGTCTAGAGGACTTAATGGGGTATTGAAGTCCCCTAGTATTAGTGTGCTGGGGTTAATCTGTGCCTTGAGATCCTGAAGAATTGTCTTTATAAAGTTTGGTGCACTGATGTTTGGTGCATATATATTTATGATTGTGAAATCTTCATCGTCAATTGTTCCTTTAATAAGGATGTAATGGCCCTCTTTGTCTCTTTTGATTTCTTTTGCTTTGAAGTCTATTTTGTCTGATATTAGAATAGCCACACCCGCTTTCTTTTTGGTACCATTTGCTTGGAATACTTTCTTCCAACCCTTCACCTTAAGTTGGTGCCTATCCTTGAAATTGAGATGGGTTTCTTGTAGACAGCATATAGATGGGTTTTGTTTCCTAATCCATTCTCCCAGTCTATGCCTTTTGATTGGGGAGTTTAGCCCATTAATATTTAAGGTTACAATTGAAAGATGGATGTTGCTTCCTTTCACTTTATTATCCATTTGGACTTCTAGCCTTTGATTTTGCTCCTATGGTTATGTTTTTGTTAGTTTCTTTTCCTAGGTGTTTGAGGATTGTTGCTCCTCTCTTCTGCCCTTTGAATTGCTTCAAGTATTTTATGAAGAGTTGGTTTTCCAGACATGTATTCCATCATCTTGTTTATGTCATGGAAGATTTTTCTCTCTCCTTCAAGTATAGTCGACATTTTTGCTGGGTAAAGTATTCTGGGTTGGCATCCATAGTCCCTTAACACAGGGAATGCTTTGCTCCATGTTCTTCTTGCTTTCATGGTTTGAGGCGAGAAGTCAGTTGTAATTCTGATGGGTTTCCCTTTGTATGTGACTTGTTTTTCTTTTGTGGCCCTCAGAATTTTGTCTTTGTTTTGGGCATCTAGCATTTTAACTATGATATGGCGTGGGGTGTTTCTTTTCTGATCTTGTCTATTTGGGGTCCTATGTGCTTCTTGTATTTGTATGGGCTTGTCTATTTTTAGTTTGGGGAAATTTTCATCTATTATTCTGTTGAAGATCTGATCAATACTATTCTCTTGAGATTCTTCTCCTTCCTCTATTCCTATGATGCGGAGGTTTGGTCTTTTCATAGTGTCCCATATTTCCTGGTTGTTCCACTTTTGTGTATTTTTAAATTTTTCATAATCTTTATTTGAGCTTTTTAATTGCTCTGTGTTATCTTCCAGGTCTGATATTCTTTGTTCTGCTTCCTCCATTCTATTTCTTAGGCTTTTTCCTTTCCTTTCTTCTTGATTGGATGAGTGTTCTATTTCCTTTTTCATTTCATCCTGTGATTTCTTTAATATATCCATTTCCTTTTTGAGTTTCTCAGTCTCTTCTTGGTGCTCCTTACTTTGTTGGTTGGCTTCCTTTTTCAGTGTTTCTACTTCCTTAAGGTGTTTGTTTTTTTCTCTCTCTAGTTCTTTCTGGAGTTTGTCAATCCCTTCCTTTAGTTCTTTTTGAAGTTTGTTATTGTATCCCTCTAGGTCCTTTTTGAGTTTTTCATTCTCTCTCTTTAGTTCTCTGAATTCTTTATTTTCTTTAATTTCTCTGCATAGGTCTGCAATTAGTCCTCTAAGGTCTGTTTCTGGGGTCACCTCCAGGGGGATCCCATTGTAGCTATCTCCTACAGGGTTGATAGAGCTTGGTGTGGAATTATCCTGCACCTTTCCCATGTTGTCCCTTTGTCTATCTCTGGCATGTGGGTTTCCCTTTTGTGATTCAAATCACAAATGCCTTTTCAGTGTGTTGAAGGCTGAAGGCTTGTTTTGTTTTGCTTGCCTCCTTCCGATGCTTTTTTTTTACCCCCTCCTTGTTTATGGAGTGTTGACTTGTCTAGGTTTCAGGCTTTCACTTTTGTTTATATATTGGATATTGAAAATCTAAGCCACTCTTCCTTTCCTGTTCTGAGGGTTCTCCTAAAAATATCCACTGGATACTCTCTCCTCAATTCCGGGGGGGGGGGGGGCGGAGATCTGTCTGGAGCAGCGCCAGGCTGTTCCAGGTGATCCTACCAAGTCCGGAACCTGAGCCCCCAACACACGACCTCACTATGGCACCCTAGCCAGACCCAAACCCAGAGCCGCTTCCAGCTGCAAGGGGGAAGGGCAACCTAGGCAGGCAGCCACACCCTGCAAGGGCTTAGGGCTCATATCTAGGCCCACCGGCCACCAGCCCCTCTGCCACAAACCAGCAAATCAATTGTCCAGCACCCCTAGAGTCAATCTGTTCTAAGTTTTTACCTGTCTGGAGCAGCGCTGGGCTGCTCCAGGTGATCCTAGCAAGTCCGGAACCTGAGCCCCCAACACATGACCTCACTATGGCACCAGAGCCAGACCCCTATTCTGATGTTTTTGCCTTTGTGTATTGGCATTTCTATTTGGGCCTCTAATTCTGTTTGTTTTGTATTGTGGCATCTTGGCTCTAATGTATCATGGGGAGGTTCTTTTTTGGTTATGTTTCTTGGACATTCTAAATGCTTCTTGCACTTGGATGTCCTTTTGTTTCCATAGATTTGGAGAACTTTCTGCTATAATTTCATTGAATAAATTCTTGCCTTTAGTTTTTATCTCAGGTCCTTCTTCTATCTCACAAGTTCTTTCATTTGATCTCTTAATCATTTCCTAGAGTTTTAAAAGTCATGATCATGGGCCGGGCGTGGTGGCCCACACCTTTAATCCTAGCACTTGGGAGGCAGAGGCAGGCAGATCTTTGTAAGTTCAAGGCCAGCCTGGTCTACAGAGTGAGTTCCAGGACATCTGGGGCTACAGGGAGACCCTGTCTCAAAAAATAAATAAATAAATAAATAAATAAATAAATAAATAAATAAATATCATGATCGTGGCCTTTAATTCCAGCACATGGGAGGCAGAGCCAGGCAGATCTCACAGAGAGGCTAGCCTGATCTATGTATCAAGTTCTAGGCCAAGGTGGAGCTACAGAGAGACCCCATCTCAACAAGACAAAAAAAAAAGTGATTATACTCTCACTTTTAGCTTTTTTCTTTATTTATGTATGAATTTTTATTTCCTCAAACTTCTGTTCCTGGTATTATTTCTTCAGTTTGGTCTAGTGTTTTGTTTACATTTTCCATTGTGAGTTTTTACTGTTTTGTTTTGTTTCTTGATTCATTGAGCTTTAATTTCCAACATCCCTTTCAGTTTTGCCTTTTTTTTTTTTTTTTAGTTTTGCCTTTTTTTAATCTCATTTTCCTTGCTCAATTTCTTCTCTAGGTTCTGAATTGATTTCCTTACTTCAGTCACCGCCTGCTTGTTTATATCCACTTTGAAGTCATTGACCATTTTTACAAGTACACATTTTAATTCTTCATCTGTCATTTTCCCTAGTTCAGTATCTTTGGTCTTGATAATTTAAGAATTACTGTCTTTGGGGGGAATCACGTTGCCTTGCTTTTTTGTTTCATGTATTTCTGTGTTGTGATCTGTGCAACTATTAGGCTAGGTATATCTTTTTCTTTTATTTGGTACTCTTCTTAATGAGCAACCCTCACTTGGAAGCTCAACCCCTATACTAGTCAGAAGGAAGACAGTAAACCACTATGATAGAAATACCAAGTCACCAAATACAGAAATGCATGGTATGCAAGTAAGATGGAAAGCCAGAGTCCTCGCCGAAACTCACCAAGAGAAGAGTAAGATAGTACCACGGTAAACTTTTATCCTGTAAGAGACAAGATTAGTGCTACTCTCAACCTTAACAGAAAAAGCTTCTTTCTCCAATGACAGAAATTAATCCAGAGACTCAAAACTGGTCAAAGTGCTAAGAATAAGTGACTGTTGAGTGCTCAGCCCTAAGTGGAACATCTATATAAACCCTGCCCTCCTAAGCCTCGGGGAACATCGCAGAAGAGGAAGCAGAAATGTAAGAATTGGAAGATAAGGGAAGTGCTGTGAAATGCTGTCTTCTGAACATGAAATGGTCATGGTACTCATAAACTCACTACAACTATGGCTACCTGCACAAGACCTGCATAAGATCAAGTCAAAAAGATCAGTCAACAGGGGCTGGAGAGATGGCCTAGCGGTTAGGAGCACCGACGCTCTTGCAGAGGACCCGGGTTCGATCCCCAGCACCCACATGGCGGCTAAGAACCGTCTGTAACTCCAATTCCAGGAGAACTCCAGTTCCAGGGGAATCCGAGACCCTCTTCTGACCTCCGCGGCATTGCACGACACGGGTGCACAGACCTGCATGCAGACAATACATTCATACACATACAAAAATAAAAAAAATAAAAAAAAAAAATTTAAAAAAAAAAAATAAAAAAAAAAGATCAGTCAACAATCTAGCTCACACCAATAATAGACTCAGGGGATGTCTTAGTTAGCTTCTCTATTTCTGTGACAGAATATTGTGACCAATACCAACTTGGGATAGAAAGGGTTTATTTGGCTTACATCTCTTGGGTCACAGTTCATCACTGAGGGAGCCCAAGTTAGAAACTCAGAGTAGGAACTTGGAGCATAGAGTGCTGCTTACTGGCTTGCCCCCTGACCCATGTTCAGCCTGCTATCTTATTCAGTAGAGGACCACCTGACTCTGCTGTCAAAAGACCTGTTTAAACTTTCAAAGAACCAGCTCATAGATTCATTGATTTTTTTTTAAATATTGTTTCCTTTGTTTCTAGTTCATTAATTTCTCCTCTGATTTTTCTTATTTCTTCTCATCTACTTAATTTGGGGTTTGTTTGTTCTTACCTTTCCAGAGTCTTGAGTTCTGCTATCTTTTACATGTGCTCTTTCTGATGTTTTAATTTAGGCAGTATGAGCTATAAACTTTCCTTTTAGGACTGCTTTTAAGGTGTCCCAGAGGTTTTCTCATTGTTTTCTCATTTTCATTTAGTTCCTAAAACACTTTTATCTCTTTCTTAATTTCTTTTTTGACCCATTGATCATTCAGGAGTGTGTTGTTTAATCTTCATGAGTTTGTTGTTTAATCTTCATGAGTTTGTATGGTTTCTAGAGCTTCCTTTGCTGTTGATTATTGCATTGTGGTCTGATAGAATACATGGAAATATTTCAATTTTTTTAATTTGTTGAGTTTTGTTTTGTGTCTTAGAATGTGGTCAATTTTTGAAAAGTTTGCAGGGGCTGCTGAATAGAAAGTGAATTTTTTGGTGCGTGAGTGAAATATTCTGTAGAAGTCTGTCTCTTAGATCCATTTCTTGCAAAGTGTCATTTAATTCAGATATCTCTCCATTTATTCTTTGTCCAGTTGACCTGTCTATTGAAGAAAGTGGGGTATTGAAGTCACCTACTATTACTGAATTGGGGTTACTCTGTGTTTTACAGTCCTGGAGTACTATTTTTTGGTCTTTTTTTTTTTTTTTTTTTTTTTTTTTTCTTTTGAGACAGGGTCTCCCTATAGCTCCGGCTGTCCTGGAACTTGCTATGTAGACCAGGCTGGCCTTGAACTCACAAAGATCCACCTGCCTCTGCCTCCCAAGTGCTAGGATTAAAGGTGTGCACCACTACACCCAGCTCCTGGAGTACTATTTTTATGAAATTGGGTGCACCAGAATTTGGTACATATATCTTCATGATTGTAATATCTTCTTGATTGGTTTTTCCTTTTTAATCTTTATTTATTATTTTTATGTGTATGAGTGTACTGTCTGCATGTAGGTTGGTGCACCCATGACATGCAGTGCTGCAGAGGTCAGAAGAGGGTGTCAAATTCCCCTAGAACTGGAGTTAAAGATGGTTCTTAGCTGCCATGTGTGTGCTGGGAATCAAACCTGGGCTCTCTGCAAGAGCAGTCAGTGCTCTTAACCGCTGAGCCATCTCTCCAGCCCCGATCGGTTTTTCCTTTGATTAGAATGCAGTGACCCTCTTTATCTCTTCTGATTACTTTTAATTTGAAGTCTATTTTGTCAGATATTAGAATTACAACATCTGCTTGCTTTTTAGAGCCATTTCCTTAGAATATTTTTTCCATCTTTTCTTCCTAAGACAGTGTCTGTCCTTGAAGGTGAGATTGAGCTTCTTGAAGACAACAAAAAGATGGGTTTTCTGTTTTGATTCATTTTACTAGTCTGTGACTTTTGACAGCAGAGTTGAGGCCACTGATATTTAGTAATATTATTGAAAGGTGTAACAATAAAAAACAAAGTAAAATAAAAAAAGAAAGATGTGATTTGGATACTGTCATTTTAATTTCTTTAGGTTGTGAACCTGTTTTGTATTTCCATTGTTATACTTGCTTTGGTAGTTTGAATAAGAATGTCCCCCATAGGCTCCAAGTATTTTACCCTTTGGTGGCACTGTTTTGGGGAGATCTGAGAAAGTGTGGTCATACCAGAGGAAGCTCTTCACTGGGGGCAGGCTTAAAGAGTTAAAAAAGTCTTGCCAGTCTCCAGTTGTCCTCTCTGCTTCTTGTGCCTGCTTGAAGATATGAACCTCTACTTTCTGCTCCTGCTTCAGCACCTCCTGCCACTATGTCTCCCCACCATGATGGACTCTAATTCCCTGGAACTGTCAATCATATGCTCAAATAAACTCTTCCTTATAGAAGATCAACCACCCTTGATCATGGTGGTTCTGTCATAACAACAAAAAAAGTGACTAACGCAATAATTGTTACCAAGAGTGGTATATTGGCCGTGAAGAACCTTACCAAGTGGGTGTTTGGAGAAATGTGGAAGAATTTGGAAGTCTTGGCTAGAAGAATGGTTGACTGCTGTAAGCAGTGCTTAATGGGCCATTCTAGTAGGAACCTGGAAGAAAGTAGTACTGGGGAAAAATGTAGTTCCAGAGGAAAATAAGGACTTAAGTAGTAATTGGGATGTTTTGGCAAAGAGTCTGGCTGAAATTTGCCCACAGCCCAAATGCTTGCCTGAGACTAAATTGAAAAGCAATGGACAAATTTCTTTGGTGGAGGAAATTTCAAGACAGCCTAATGTAGAAAGAGTGGTGTGGCTATTAATGGTGAACATTATACAGCTCTACAGTGAAATAGAGTAAATGGGGCAGAAAGAATGGCAGAATGTACAGTTTGGATTAAAAAAGAGCAATAGGAAGATTAATGCTAGATCCAAGCCATGTGCTGAAGGAGAGAATCCCTTTGATAAAGAAATTAAAGTGATAAAAAAAGAAAAAGTGATTAAGTAGAGGCCTAGCAATTTACAAGTAAACAATAGAAAGAGTACCTTCA
The DNA here is from genome assembly GCA_009823505.1 of Rhizomys pruinosus. Lineage (NCBI taxonomy): Eukaryota > Metazoa > Chordata > Mammalia > Rodentia > Spalacidae > Rhizomys > Rhizomys pruinosus. The sequence goes on along the minus strand of VZQC01015323.1, from coordinate 904,959 downwards.
AGGAAAAACCACACCCAGCTAAGACTCCAATTTCTTTTTTTTCACATAAATTTATTTTTATTTTTTTAACATATCTAGACCCGTGCCCCCCCCCATTCGCCCACCCCACCAGAGCTCATGCATTCTGCCAAATATGCTTTTCATCTCTTTCTCAAAGACTGTAATTTCTGAAGGGAAAATGCTCCAAGAGTTTTCTACTCCAAGAAATCCAGGGCAGAGAAAAGCTGTGAATGTGGTTGAAGTAGGCCATGGTCCATCCCAAACTTGCAGTTAAACTCAGCAGTGTCTTTCACATGGTGTTGCCATGAAAGGTGCAAGAATGAAGGGGTCATCCATTCTTCCTCCCTGGTTTCAGAGAGCAACAGAGGCCAGGCAGTGTATAGCAGGAGCATAAAGATAGGGCATTTTCTGAAGCTGTAAAAGGGAAGCCTGGTTGGCAATGAAGACCCCAAGAAGACATTTGAGATGCCAGAGCTGTGAGATATTTGCCAAGGAAAGCTGCATACAGGGAGTGGTACCAGCCCAAGAAAGAGCTGTTCACATATAAAGCTGGAAGAGCTGAGCCATCTAAGCCCTTTGGAAGTGAAGTCTCAGAAGTTGCACATGAAGTTGCTGGATTTGGTGTTTGTCCCGCTGTTTTTCAGTCTTGTTTTGATCCAGTATTTCCTCACTATGCCTCTATTCCTCTCCTTTGGAATGGGAATATGTATTCAGTTCCACTGCATGTTGGGAATATGTAATTTGTCTTTTGCTCTTACAGGGACTTACAGTTGATATATTCCCCCGAGTCTCAGAATAGACTGGACAGTAGACTTTTAAATAGTATTGAGACTGGAAAAGACTATGGGGATGTTTAAGATTGAACTAAATGCATTTTGCATTTTATATGGTCATGAACCTATGGGGGCTAGGGACTGGAATATGGTGGTTTGAATGAGAATCTCCCCCACAGGCTCCAAGTATTTGGACATTTTGTCCCCAGTTGGTGGCACTGTTGTGGGAAGTCTTAGAAGGTATGGCCATGCTGAAGGAAGCTCATCACTGGGGGTGGGCTTAGAGAGTTCAAAAAGCCTTGCCAGTGGGAGAGTCTCTCTCTCTGCTTCCTGTGCCTGCTTGAAGATGTGAACCTGCTTTCTGCTCCTGCTCCTGCTCCAGCACCTTCTGCCAGCATGCTTCTCCACCACAATGGACTCTAAGTCCCCTGGAACTATAAGCTTAAACTCTTCCTTGTATAAGTTCCCTTGGTTGCTGGTTCTATCACAGCCACAGAAAAGTGACTAACACCCTCCTTCGTTTTCTTGCTATACTCTTGAGTATACTCATTCCTGTCTTCAGTCTTTTGTATTGTTTCAAGTATTCTCTGTACAACTGGTTTGGTAGACATGAATTGTTTCAGCCTATTCATGTCATGAAAATTTTTCTGTTCCCCTTCAACCATTTTTTGCTGGATAAAGTATTTGGGGTTGGCATCCAAGGTTGTTTCGAACTGGGAATACTTTGGTCCAGGCTCATCTGGCTTTCATAGTTTGCATTGAAAAGTCAGCTGTGATTCTGATGGGTTTTCCTTTATAGGTAACATGTTTTTCTCTAGCACCCTTCAGTACCCTCTTTGTTCTATATATTTAATGCTTTTACTATGCTATGCCATGGGGATTTTCTGTTCTGCTCATGTCTAGTTGGTGTTCTATGTGCTTCTTGAATCCTTATAGTTAAGTCTGTCCTTAATTTAAGAAATTTTCTTCTATAATCTTGTTGAAGATCTGTTCAATGACATTGGCCTGAGATTCTTCTCCTTCCTGTACACCTATAAGTGATAGATTTGATCTTCTCATGTTGTCCTACATTTCCTGCATATTCTATTCCTGTGGGGTTTTTTTTTTTAATTTTATATGGTCTTTTTCTTAAGGACTTCAGACCTTTGCCATCCAGTCTTGATATTCTGTTTTCTGTTTCACTCATTCTGCTTGTGAAGCTTTCTGCTGTTGTTTCCAATGGGCTTATTGGGTTTGTCAATTTCATGTTCGATTCTATTTGAGCTTTCCTCACTATTTCTCTTTTGTGAATTCAGTTTTCAAGTCTTGAATTTTTTTGATATTTAATTAAGCTGCATATTTGTTTTTTTTATTTTTTAATTTTATTTATTTATGTGTATGATTGTACTGTCTGCATGTAGGTTTGTGCACCCGTGTCATGCAATGCCAACGAGGTCAGAAGAGAGTGTCGGATTCCCCTGGAACTGGAGTTCTCCTGGAATTGGAGTTACAGACAGTTCTCAGCCACCATATGGGTGCTGGAGATCAAACCCAGGTCCTATGCAAGAGCGGTCAGTGCTCTTAACCGCTAGGCCATCTCTCCAGCCCTAAGCTACATATTTGTATATTCCTGAGCTTCCATCACAAGTTCTTTGAGTTGTATGTCTGCGTTTTCTTTAAGCTCTTTGATCATGTTTATAACTGATATTTTCAATTCTCAATCCAGCTGTTCCTTGGAGTTGTTCTTATTGTGGTGCTCTTCTGTGGGAGGAGTGGGTTTTGTTGAGGACATATTCTTTGGGTTTTTCATATTATTTGTGGTTTTGCACTGCCATTTGGACATATGGATGTTCTTTGTTGGTTATCTGTCCAGTACATACTTCTGCTTGGCTTTTGTTTAATTGAATGTCCAGCAGATTGGGAGCCAAGGAAGATGGGGTTTGGGACCACCTGAGGGAGTGCTTAGCAATCTGTGCTAGGGTGTTTAGCAAGTCTGGGTTAAGGAGATAGGCCAGAGGTCTAAGGTGGAAGATTTTGTGCCTGCTTGTGTCTGAGGCTGGCAGGATCATGGTGGAGCAGGGTGAGAGGAATTGAAGAGAGAGGCAGGATCTGACTTACAGGGGTCCTAGGTAGGGTAAGACTGTCCAGCAGGTCAGGTGCCAGGAGAGATGGGGTTAGGGGTCAGCCACATATGCTAAGGTGGTTAGCTAGTCAAGATTAGGAAGTTAGCCCAGAGATGGAATTGGTGCCTGCTGGGATCCGTGGCTAGGTGAGGACAGGGTACTAGAGGACAAGAGGAACTCAATAATATAAATTTTTTAAATTAAAAATATTAATCAAAGTGTGTGGATAGAACAGCCAGGGGCACACACACTTAGTGCCCAGTTTGCCCAGGTGGGCTTCTGGTGTGCAGACTTGCAGTGGCCCATCCCAGCACCCACCACCCAACGCTAGAACCATAGAGAAGAACTGTGTGCATGGATAGCAGGACAGCCAGGGGCACACATTCTTGGTGCCCAGTTGCCCAGGGGGGGTCTGGCATGCAGGCCAAAGGAGTAAACCACCCCCGGCCACCCCACCCCCTCGCCCCCACTCAAGCTGCTGATACTGTGGTGGAAAGTATAAACTGCTGGTGCTGTTGTTTACTGTGGTTGGGAGGATCCAGCAGTGTCAGTGATTCAAGGCTACATAGCCAAAACTGAGGAAGAAACCAGCAGGAAGCAAACTGAGTGACCAACCAGTCCTCCATATTAACATGTGAGATTAGCAACAGAAGACAAACAAACAAACAAAGGGGGGAAAAAAACAACAAAAAAAAATTACACATGTGAAAGACACAACAGAAAAACAATATGGGAAAAGCTCAAAATAAATCCCCACCGAACTCAACCAATCCTGTAGAAGATCCCAATAACGAGATCTCCCTGGAAGGAAACCAAGACACTGACCTTAGAAGAACAATTATAGACATATTCAAAGACTATAAAGAACAAATCAGAGAACTAAAGGGAGAGAATGAAAAACTCATGAAGGGGAACTAGAAGGAAAGAATTATAAACTCCAGAAAGAACTAAAAGGAGAGATTGACAAACTCAGAAAAGAACTAGAGGAAGAGAAATACAAACTCCAGAAGGAAGTGGAAACATTGAAAAGATGTCAAGCTGAAAGAAAAAAAAGAAATTGACCAGCGAAGCAAGGAGCTACAAGAAGAGAATGAAAAGCTCCAAAAGGAAATGGAAATACTGAAGAAAGCACAGGATGAAATAAAAAAGGAAATTGAACACTCATCCAATCAGCAGGAAAGGATGGGAAAAAGCCTCAGAAGCAGAATGGATAAAGCAGAAAAAAGAATATCAGACCTACAAGATAACACAGCACAGCTAGAAACCTCAAGTAAAGATTATGAAAAATTTTAAAAACACAAGAGTGGAACAAACAGGAAATGTGGAACACTATGAAAAGACCAAACCTCTGCATCATAGGGAAAGAGGAAGGAGAAGAATCCCAAGAGAACAGTATTGATCAGATCTTCAACAGAATAATACAAGAAAATTTCCCCAAACTGAAAAAAGTTAAACCCATACAAATACAAGAAGCACATAGAACACAAAATAGACAAGACCAGAAAAGAAATTCCCCACATCATATCATAGTTAAAACACTAGATGTTCAAAACAAGGACAAAATACTGAAAGCCACAAGAGAAAAACAAGTTACATATAAGGGGAAAACCATCAGAATCACAGCTGACTTCTCAGTGCAAACTATGAAAGCCAGAAGAACATGGACCAAAGTATTCCCTGTACTAAATGACTTTAGATGCCAACCCAGATTACTATACCTAGCAAAAATGTCATAGTTTAAGGAGAAAAAAAATATTTCATGACATAAACGAAATGAACACATGTCAAAACAACACCAGAAAAATACTTGAAGCAATTCAAAGAACAGAGGAAAGGAGCAACTATCCTTAAGCAACCCAAGAGAGAAATTACCAAAAGCATAATAGAGTAAATAAACACCTAGACCAAGAATGCAAATGAAAAATAAGTTGAAAAGAAACAACACGCATCTCTCAACAATAACCTTAAATATGAATGTTCTAAATTCCCCAATCAAAAGACATAGACTGGGAGAATAGATTAGGAAACAGAATCCATCTATATGCTGCCTACAAGAAACCCATCTCTGAGGCTGGAGAGATAGCCTAGAGGTTAAGAGCAATGACTGCTCTTGCAGAGGACCCGGGTTCGATCCCCAGCACCCACATGGTGGCTGAGAACTGTCTGTAACTCCAATTCCAGGAGAATTCCAGTTCCAGGGGAATCTGAAACCCTCTTCTGACCTCCGCAGCATTGCACAACACAGGTGCACAGACCTACATGCAGACAGTACATTCATACACATTAAAAGAAAAAAAAAGAAGAGAAACCCATCTCACCCTCAAAGACAGACACCACCTTAGAGTGAAATGATGGAAAAAAAATATTCCAAGGAAATGGTACCAAAAAGCAAGCAGGGGTGGCTATTCTAATATCAGACAAAATAGACCTCAGAGTAAAATTAATCAGAAAAGACAAAGAGTTCCATTATATCCTTATCAATGGAACAATTAACTAGGAAGATTTCACAGTCTTAAATGTTTATGCACCAAACTCTGGTGTACCAAACTTTATAAACACAATCCTTCAGGACCTCAAGACACAGATTAATCCCAGCACTCTAATAGTGGGGTACTTCAGTACCCCACTGAGCCCCCTGGATAGGTCAGCTGGACAAAAATAAACAGAGAGACATCAGAACTGAACGATACAATACACCAAATGGACCTCACAGATATCTACAGAATATTCCATCCAAACACCAGAGTATACTTTCTACTCAGCACCCCACAGAACATCCTCCAAAATCAACCACATACTGGGACACAAAAGAAATGTCAACAAATACAAAAGGATTGAAATTATTTCATGCATTCTATCAGACCACAGTGCAATAAAGTTCAATATTAACACCAGGGTAAGCCCTACTAACTATACGAACACATGAAGACTAAATAACAATCCTGAATGAGTGGGTCAGGGAAGAAATAAAGAATGAAATAAAAGCATTCCTGGAACTAAATAAAAATGACAATACAACACAACAAAACCTGTGGGATACATTAAAGTCAGTCCTAAGAGGGAAATTTATAGCCCTAAGTCCCCACATTAAAAAAAAAAAAAAAAAAAACAGGAAGAGAACAAATAATCTAACACTGCAGCTAAAAACACTCGAGAGACAACAATAAATGAACCCTAAACCCAACAGACAGATAGAAATAACAAAAATCAGAGTAGAAATCAATGAAATAGAAACAAAGAAAACAATACAAAAAATCAATGAATCCAAAAGCTGGTTCTTTGAAAAGATAAGCAAAATAGACCTCTGGCCCAGTTAACCAAAAGAAAGAAAGAGGAACTCCAAATCAATAGCATTCATGATGAAAGGGGAAGCATCACAACAGAAAGAAAAGGTCCAGACAATCATACGAGAATACTTCAAAAACCTATACTCTACTAAATTTGAAAACCTAACAGAAATGGATGAATATCTGAAATCCCGGGATTCACCAAAGCTTAACCAAGAAGAAATTGACTTAAACCGACCCATAGTACTTGAGGAAATTGAAGATGTAATAAAAAGCCTCCCAACTAAAAAAAGCCCAAGCCCAGATGGTTTCACAGCAGAATTCTATAAAATATTTAAAGAGGTCTTACAACTCAAACTTTTCAGAAGGATACAGAGGGAAATATCCCCAATTCCTTCTATGAAGCCAGCATCATTCTAATACCAAAACCAGGCAAAGACACAAACAAGAAAGAAAACTATAAACCCATATCATTAATGAACACAGATGCCAAAATTCTAAACAAAATACTTGCAAATCGTATACAGACTGTGCTGGATAGCTTTAGTGTCAACTTGACACACCTGGGTTGAGGGAGCCTCAATTGGGGAATTGGCTCCATTGGATTGGCCTGTGGCCACATCTGTGGAGTATTGTCTTGATGGTCAAGCAGTGTGGGAGGGCCCAGCCCACAATGAGTGGTGCCACCCTGGGCAGGTTGTTGTGTACTGTATAAGAAGGCGGGCTGGGCATGAGCCAGGAAAGCAAGCCAGTGGACAGCATTCCTCCATGGCCTGTGCTTCAGCTTCTGCCTCCAGGTTCCTGCCCTGAGTTCCTGCTTTGTGCTGAGTGATGAACTGTGAACCAGGAGTTGTAAGCTGAATAAACCCTTTCCTCCCCAAGTTGGTGTCGGTCAGAGTGTTTTGTCACAGCAATGGAAGACAAACTAGGACACAGACCCACATCAAAAAGATCATCCATCATGACCAGGTTGGATTCACACCAGAGATGCAGGGATGATTCAACATACGTAAATCAATAAATATCATAAAACACATAAATGGACTGAAAGACAAAAACCACACAATCATCTCAATTGATGCAGAAAATGCTTTTGACAAAATCCAGCATCCCTTCATGCTTAAAGTCCTAGAGGGAATTGGACTGGAGGGATCATTCCTCAATGTAATCAAAAGTCATATACAAGAAACCCACAGCCAACATCATCCTAAATGGAGAAAAGTTGGAAGCATTCCCCCTTAAAGGCAGGAACATGGCAAGGCTGTCCACTATGCCACTCCTCTTCAGTATAGTGCTTGAAATGCTTGATAGGGCAATAAGGCAAGAAAGCAAAATTAAACGAGTACTAATTGGAAAAGAGGAAGTAAAACTATCCCTTTTTTGCAGATGATATGATAGTTTACCTAAGGGATGCTACAAACTCCACCAGAAAACTCTTAGAAATTATTAAAAGTTTCAGTAAAGTGGTGGAATACAAAATAAACCTAGAAAAATCAGTAGCCTTTCTTTACACCAACAATAAGCAAATGGAGAGGAATATAAGGAGACCTTCCCAATCACAGTAGCCTCAAAAAATAAAATAAAATACCTAGGAATAAACCTAACTAAAATACACCAAAGACCTCTACAACAAAAATTTTAAAACTTTGAAGAAGGAGATTGAGAATGACATCAAAAGATGGAAAGACCATGCTCATGGTTTGGAAAAATTAATATAGTAAAAATGTCTATTCTACCCAAATTAATATACAGATTCAATGCAATCCCAATCAAAATCCCCATGAGCTTTTTCACAGACTTAGGAAAAAAAAAACCCTTAAATTCATATGGAAAAAAGACTCCAAATAGCTAAAGCAACCCTGAGTAAAAAGTCCAATACTGGGGGGATTACAGACTTCAAGATATATTACAGGGCTATAGTCATAAAGACAGCCTGGTACTGGGAAAAAAAAAAACAAAAAAACAAAAAAACAAAACAAAAAAAAAAAAAACAGAACCATTGACCAATGGAACAAAATTGAAGATCCAAACTTGAGCTCATATAACTTCAGCCACCTCATATTTGACAAAGGGGCCAAAAAAGCTCAATGGAGGAAAGATAGCATCTTCAGCAAATTGTGTTGGCAAAACTGGATCACCATTTATAGAAGAACAAAATTAAATCCCTACCTCTTGCCCTGTACAAAAATAAACTCCAAGTGGATCAGAGATCTCAACCTAAAACCTAAAATCCTGAAGGTGATAGAAGAAAAAGTAGTTGGCAGCAACCTACAAGACAAAGGCGCAGGAAAAGACTTTCTAAATCAAGTGGCAGCTGCACAGGAAATAAGGACAACAGCTGACAAGTGGGACCTCATCAAACTCAAAAACTTTTGTACAGCTAAAGGAACAATCAAGGGCTGGGCATGGTGGCACATGCCTTTAATCTTAGCACTTGGGAGGCAGAGGCAGACTGATCTTTGTGAGTTCAAGGCCAGCCTAGTCTATAGAGTGAGTTCCAGGACCCTGTCTCAAAAAGACCAAAAAAAAAAAAAAAATCAAGGAAGTGAAGAGAAAACCCACAGAGTAGGAGGAAACCTTCACCACTGATACATCTGACAGAGCATTAACATCCAGAATATATAAACTACTTAAAAAACAAAGAAGAAAATAAATGACCTACTCAAAAGATGGAGTAAAGAAATGAAAAGAGACTTCACCAGTAAGAAAGTAAAGATGGCTGAGAAACATCTTAAAAAGTGTTTAACATCATAAATAATTAAGGAAATATAAATTAAAACCACATTAAGGTATTATGTCACTCCAATAAGACTAGCCAAGATCAAGAAAACAAGACACCAAATGCTGGAGAGGTTTTGGGGAAAGGGGAACACTCATCCACTGCTGGTGGGAATGTAAACTGGTACAACCACTGTGGAAAGCAGTGTGGGGAACCCTTGAAAAACTCAAAATGAACCTACCACCTGACCCAGCCATACCACTCCTGGGTATATACCCACAAGATGCATTCTAACCCAAAGTATCAGCTATGTTTATTGCAGCTCTCTTCACAATAGCAAAGAACTGGAACCAACACAAATGCCCCTCAACTGATGACTGGATAACAAAAATGTGGTACATCTACACAATGGAGTTCTATGCAGTGGTAAGGAAAGATGACATCATGAGCTTTGCTAGTAAATGGATGGAACTCGAAGCCATTATGCTAAGTGAAGTAACACAGTCCCAGAAAAAGAAAAAAAAGGCAAATGGTTTCCCTCATTTGTGGATGCTAACACCAAATCCCCAGTTGGCAGGCAAACTGAGCAACTTTATTATTATATTTCATTGTATCTGAAAGCAACTGTGCTATTCCAATGTGAATCTCTTAATGGGCTCTAGAATTGTCCTACCACTTGTATTCACACAATGTAATTACCATATATGGATGGAAGATATGTATTCATATTCTAAAAAAATATATAAAGTTATAATCTTTTTACCTGCATGCAACTTTATTGTTAAAATGTGAATCTCTAAATGTGTTTAGGAATTAACCTATAGTTTATTTTCAGAATTTGTCATTTTTATTTATGTGTGGAGTATATATATATGCATATTTTGGAATAATATAAAATTAAAGGGAACAAAAAAGAGAGAGAGAGAGAAACCTATTCAAAAAACTGACCAAAACAGTAAACTTGCATATCAAAAAGGTTATAAAAGACTGAGAAAAAAGTGCAAGACAGGACTTAACATGTATGACAGAATCTATGACCTCTGGTGGAGGGGCAGGGGGACATAAGGGGTGGACATGGATGGGGAAATGAGTCTAAATTTGATTAAGAAATGTTGTATGAAATGCACTCAATAAAAATTAACTTAAGAAAAAATATTAATCAAATGAATAAAGGAAATGGGAAGGAAAGGGGGAACAATGAATTCAATGTTTACCAAAAAAAGGAACAAGAGGCAAGAGAGATGGCTCAGCAGTTAAGAGCACTGGCTTCTCTGGCAGGGGACCCAGATTCAATTCCCGTCACCTACATGGCAGCTAACAACAGTCCTAACTTCAGTTCCAGGGGAATCCAGTGTCCCCTTCTGACCTCCTTGAGCATTGTGTGACACAGGTACACTTATATACATGCAGACAATACATTCATACACATAAAAAAATAAAAATAATAATACAAAATAAAATTAAATTTAAAAAATGAGGAATGAAACAGGCATGGTGGTGCATGCCTTTAATTCTAGCACTTGAGATGTAGAGGCAGGCTGGTTTGTGTGAGATCAAGGCCAGTGTGGTTCCAGGCCAGCCAGAGCTACAGGGAGACTTTGTCTCAAAGGAAGAAAGGAAGGAAGGAGGGAGGGAAGAAGGGAGGGAGGGAGGCAACAGACTAACTTTGTACACAGGGAGGTACCAGTGGAGAAAGGAGTATAAAGGTGATTGAGACTGATTGAGATGTTACATATTAAATACAAAAATTCAATTAAAAATTAAACAATTTTTTAACTTAAAAAATAAAATAAAATATTTTTAAAAAGCAGGAGAGTAATGTCAAAAAGGAGAGAAAGAGTAGTATGAAAAAAATACCAGGGGTTGGAGAGATGGCCTAGCAGTTAAGAGCGCCGACTGCTCTTGCAGAGGACCCGGGTTTGATCCCCAGCACCCACAGGCAGCTGAGAACTGTCTTTAACTCCAGTTCCAGGGGAATCCAACGCCCTCTTCTGACCTCTGTGGCATTGCATGACATGGATGCACAAACCTGCATGCAGACAGTACATTCATATACATACAAAGAATAAAAAATAAATAAATAAAAATATTTTTAAAAAAGAAAAAAACACCAGTTGCATAATAAAGAAAACACATGAAAAATTACATAAGTATAAGTAGTTGGCTAAAAACCTTGTCCCAACAAGAGAGGAATGGATAAAGAAAATGTGTTATAAGCTGGCTGTGGTGGCACATGCCTTTAATCCCAGCACTCAGGAGACAGAGGCAGGCAGATCTCTTTGAATTCAAGGCCAGCCTAGTCTACAAGGCAAGTTCCAGGCCAGCCAGGCCTACAGGGAGACCTTGTCTCAAAAAGACCAAAAATAGATAGATAGATAGATAGATAGATAGATAGATAGATAGATAGATAGATAGATGATAGATGATAGATAAAAAGTCACAAAAATGTCTTATTTATACACTATGGAATTTTTCTCAGCCATAAAGAAGGACAAAGTTATATAATATTATAGTTTGAATTAGAAATGTCCCCCATAGGTTCATTTTTTAAAAACTTGCTCCCTGGTTGGTGGTGCTGTTTGGGGAGGTTATGGAATCTTTAGGAAGCAGAGCCTTGTTGATGGAAGTACATCACTGGGAACAGACTTTGAGAGTTTATAGCCTCACTCCATTCCAGTTCTCTCTCTCTCTCTCTCTCTCTCTCTCTCTCTCTCTCTCTCTCTCTCTCCTTCCTGTGTGCAGTTGTGATGTGATCTGTCAGCCACCTGCTCCTGCCGCCATGCCGGCCCCACCATTATGGACATTTAGCCCTCTGGAACTGTAAGCCAAAATGACTCTTCATTAAGCTGATTTTGGTCATGTATTTTATCACAGCAACAAAAAGTAACTAATATAGAAGTTAGTGCCAAGAAGTAGAGTTGTTTCTATCAAGAGCCTGGCTATGTTGGTTTTTGAAGATTGTGGAAAGTTTTGGAAGTTTAGAGTAGAAATACCATTGAATGCTGTAAGCAGAGTTTTATAACAGGCCATTTTAGGAGCAAGGACTTAATTAGCAACTTGACTAGAGGCCATTCTTACAATATTTTGACAAGAATCTGGCTTTTTTCTCCTTAGATACTGAAAATTCGTGTGAGGCTAATTTCTTTGGTGGAGGAAATTTCTATACAGCCTAACTTTGAGTCTGTGGCATCGTTATTACTGACTACTCTTATGCAGGTCTTGTAATAAAAAAAAATCAAGTGACACAGAAAGGAAACTATATCACTTGAAGATGAAAATAGCACTAGGAACCTTAATATGGCCCCCAAAGCATGTGCTGGAAAGAGGCTGCAATTGTTAAATGGATTAGTGCCATGAAGTAGAGTTCTGCTCTGCCCTAGGACAATGGGACTAGAATAATTCAAGGCAACATCCCAACCAGATAAGCATCCAACTTATGAAAAGAAGAGGCCTAAGAAGTTTCCAGCTTAGAAAGCAACTTCATAAAAATCTGCTCCTAATGTTGTCAAAGAGGATGAGGGTCCATAACAAGTTGGTAGCCAAACTTGGCAGTGTCATCCACATGATACTGGCTTTGGAGGCATGAAAGACACAAGAATGATGAGACTATAGAGTCTTCCTCTGTGGTTTCAGAGAGACGCTGAGCCCAGGTGCCATGTGCCAGTGATGGAGTGATTGTGAGAAGGCTGTGAGAGGCCACTGGGTGAAGCTGTAAAGGGGAAGCTTGGGTTATTGTGGAGACCCCAAGAAGTTGGAGATGGTCAAGCAATGAGACGTCTGCCAAAGTCAGCTAAATGCAGGGAGTAGATCTAGCCCAAAAGAGGAGAGATGGTGTATGTTACAGGCAACAAAGCTGAATGTGCAGAGGCATTTATGCCCTTTGAAACTAAAGCCCCAGATATCAGTCATGGCGCTATAGGATTTTGTGTTTGCCGTGACGGGTTTCAGTATTGCTTTGGATCTAATGGTCCCTCACTGTCTCTCCATTCCTCCCTTTTGGAGTGGGAGTATATGTTCTGTGTGTCTATATGTTGGAAGTATGTAATTTGTTTTTTATTTTACAGGGGGTCACAGTTAAAAGATTTCCTTGAGTCTCAGAAGAGACTTTGGACTAGGAATTTTGAACAATGTTGAGACTACTAAAGACTATGGAGACATATGAAGTTGAACTAAATGTATTTTCTTTTTATGATACGGTCATGAACCAATGGAGGGTTAGGGGCAGAATGTTGTGCTTTGAATGCAAAATATTCCCCCATAGGCTCATTGAGAGATATTGAACACTTGGTCCCTGGTTGGTGATACTATTTGGGGAGGTTATGGAATCTTTAGGATATAGAGCCTTGCAAATAGAAGTACAGTACTGGCAGCAGGCTTTGAGAGTTTATGGCTTCACCCCACTTCAGTTCTCTCTCTCTCTCTCTCTCTCTCTCTCTCTCTCTCTCTCTCTCGTTCATGTGTGTAACTGAGATGTGATCTCTCAGCTTCTTGCTCCTGCTGCCATGCTGTCTCCGCCATTATGGGCATTTAGCTCTCTGGAACTGTAAGCCAAAATAAAGTTATAAAGTTGTTTTTGCTCATGGTATTTTATCACAACAGAAAAGTAACTGATACATGTGGTCTACAAGAGAAAGGATGCAAATGGAGAGAATCATGTTAAGCAAATTAAGCCAGTCTTATAAAGACAATGTTTACTCTTATTTTTAGTTCCTATGTTTTATATAGATACATAAAAATAATCTATGTATATGACATGAAAGTAGAAGCAAAACCGCCTAGGAAAACAAAAGGGACTGACAGGAGGGCTGTGGTAAAGGGAGAGTGTGAGAGTATTGGGGAATATGCTCAATGTATATTATAAATTTGTATGAAAATGTCCTTATGTAACACAATACCATGTACAGTGAATATACACAATGAAAAATTAATATTTCACATAAATAAAAGCAAAAGACAGTTTGCATACATCAGAGCTAAATCATATGTTAGGCACAGTTGGTAAAATGCTGAGCTATATATCATGGTATGGGTCTATGAAATTTTTTTTTTTTTTTGGTCTTTTCAAGACAGGGTCTCCCTGTAGCCCCAGCTGTCCTGGAATTCACTCTGTAGACCAGGCTGGCCTTGAACTCACAAAGATCCGCCTGCCTCTGCCTCCCAAGTGCTAGGATTAAAGGTGTGCGCCACCACACCCAGCGAAATATTTTCTTTTAAAACTAGAAGTGAAAAGGACATTTGCATGAAATAAAATGCTTCAATGTACAATATTGTAAAAATAGTAATAGAGTATATGGTACAAGGGAGGAAAAATAAGCACAAGGGATGAAAAAAAGATTTCCTTCTAGAGGGAAGGGTTAGTCAGTTGAAATTGAGGATCTTTCTGTTCCATCCTGTTCAGACTAGTGCTGAACCTAAAGTGGTCAAGAGACCATCATTCAACAGTGCTATAGTCACTCTCAGTGCTTTCTGATCCCAGTCAGTCTTAAACACCCTGTAAAGAGAGATTTCTTGGAGTATCCAACACTTGAATTTTGGAATCTTCAGTCCTGGGTAGAAAACTGTAAGGCTTGCCTCTGAATTCAAGATCCCTACTACCCTCTGGCTGAGTTATCTTATACCTAGACAAAGAGGGCAGGGCCATACACTAAGAAACCCTTCACTGCCAAAACCATCTTTTCAGCTGAGCAACCAGGACTGCCAAATTATGAACCACAACTACCAAGCCATGAGAACTGCCTCCGGCAGCCATTTCCCACCCAGGTTCTATGGCTGGTTAATTCCGGGATCTCTGACTTGTTAGTTTTCCTTGTTCTTGGGTTCCTGAAGTAACTCAGTCTGAACAGCTTTCCTCTCAACATAGTGTCCTGCCATAGCCTTCTGAGACACTGCCAACCAGTTGTCTCACCAGAACCTCTACTGGATTCAAGGCTTTTAAGAACTATGGGCCAGGGCTGGAGAGATAGCCTAGCGGTTAAGAGCACCGACTGCTCTTGCAGAGGACCCGGGTTCGATCCCTAGCACCCACATGGCGGCTGAGAACCGTCTTTAACTCCAGTTCCAGGGGAATCCGACACCCTCTTCTGACCTCCATGGCATTGCACAACACGGGTGCACAAACCTACAGGCAAGACAGTACACTCATACACATAAAAAATAATTAATTACTTTTTAAAAAAAACTATGGGCTTGGGGCTGTGGAGATGGCTCAGCAGTTAAGAGCAGTGGCTATACTTGCAGAAGCCCTGAGTTCCATACCTAGCACCCAATTTGGTGACTAACAACCATCCCTAACTCCAGTTACAGGGGATCCAGCCCTCCTCTGGTCTTTGAGGGCATTGCACAACATGGCTGTGTTTTCATACATGCAGGCCAAACACTCATATACATAACATAATTTTTAATATGTTTAAGACCTGTGGCTTATCCTGTGGATAAGATACTAATCTATTCACTGTCATCTGGTTTTCTATTTTGTTTTTTTTTTTGTTTTTTTTTTCTAATTAAATTAGTTTTTATTGATGCTTTGTGCATTTCATACATTTTTTCCAATTCAGTTCAGGCTTATTTCCCTTCCCCCCCCCCCACCCCATCCCAGATCATGCATTCTGCCATAACTGTCCTGCATCTTTCTCTCAGTTTTTTTTCATTTTTAGCTATAAGTGATAATCCATGAGTACAAGCATCCTTCATGCAAAACCTATCTNCATGAAATATGTTGGGGGGGGGAGGCTTGATGGGGAAGGGCCCTAAAATCGAAACATGTCAATGATACCTCATGTAGATTAAGAAACTCCTCTATGTTTATGTGCCCAGGCCTTAAGTCGGAAGGCAGATTGTTGCTGAGTAAAAAGGCCCTATTCTCCCTACTCGGAATGCCTCATCTCAGGAGTCACTAAGTTATCTTCTAACAACATTGACTTCCTTCCTCATGCTGATGCTCTCCCTCCTCCTAATCACAGCTCCAACTGCAGCCAGCACCTGGTCCCCACCACTGCTGACTCTGATCCTTTGCTCACTCTCATTTGGACATCTTTCAGCCTCAGAAACACTCCTGCAGAGCCTTAACTCTGTCAGGAAGCACTGCTTTGAGTCAGGGCCTGGGGAGGTTTCTGGTGGCCTGGGGAAGGTTTCTGGTGGCCTGGGGAGGTTCTGGGTCATCTGAGTAGATCCCTTGAGTAGGTAAATGACACTTCTTTGGAGATTCTTGTTGTCCTAGGAGAATAGGGTAACTCTAACAGGAGTGAGTTGTTGTCTTTCATCTGCAAGTAGCAACTTGTTTTCATAATTCCTCCCTAAATTGGGGATGTATAATTTTTCCCCAGGTATGACTCCCAGATCCTGACCTTGGCCTCCTGAATAAACTTCTCATCTTTATAAATTAGCCAGGTTTCGGGGCTGGAGAGATGGCCTAGCGGTTAAGAGTGACTGCTCTGGCAGAGGACCTGGGTTCGATCCCCAGCACCCACATGGTGGCTGAGAACTGTCTGTAACTCCAATTCCAGGAGAACTCCAGTTCCAGGGGAATCCAAGACCCTCTTCTGACCTCTGCGGCGTTGCACGACATGGGTGCACAGACCTACATTCAGAGAGTACATTCATACACATACAAAAATAAATAAAATTAATAATAATAATAATAATAATACTTGCCACTGAGTATGGTGCACGTGCCTGTAATCCTAGCCACTGGAGGTGCTAAAGCTGGTGTGTTGCATACTCAAGGCCATTTGGACAACATAGTGAGACTCAATCTAAAAGTAATCAATTAAAAATAGTACTTGAGCTTTTGTCACTCTTACCAACTGTTGCCTATGTTCTTACCAAATCTTTACTGTTAACTATTCTCACTAGTCTTCCAAGGTTTGTTGACCTAAATTGTATATAATGACGCTACCTTGTACTGCTCCTTCTTCTAACACACTGATCCTTTAACCAAGCAATCTCCCATACATGAAACAGTTGGACTGCTCCTAAGAGATGCATAATATATAGCATTCCATTCAATAAGCTACAAGTAATAATTGACTAGGTATTAATAACTGTGTTTATAACGGTAGATTTCATTTATTCAACAAATACTTATCCATCACCTAACAAATGCTTTTCCATAGTCTAGACACTGAAATCATAATGGATAATACGTAATATTGGGCAATAGTGAGCAGGCTTATAAAACCTGTCTATAGGGGCTGGAGAGATGGCTCAGTGCTCCCTTGCAGAGGAGTTGGGTTTCGTTCTCAGCACCCACATAACAGCTAACAGTCCTCTGTAACACCAGTTCCATGGTATCTGATGCCTATTTCTAGTCCCCACTCAGACCAGGCATGCAAGTGGTACAAATATATACAAGCAGGCACGCACTCATATACATAAAATAAATATTTTTAACTGCCTATAGAGTTTGGTTTTAGCAAACAAGATGTTTTAAATTAAATTTTAAATTAAATGAAATTAAAATTTTAGTTCCTCAATTGCATCTAGCCACATTTCAAGTACTAAATACCAACCGCGGCTACTATATTCACCGTGTGAATAGGGAACATTTCAATTAAGAGAGAAAGTTTTATGGGACAGTGCTGCTCTACAGAGATTGTAACCAATATGGAAAAATGGCCCAATGAAAATTAAAGATTGTGTTTTAAGGGACAGTGCTCCTCTACAGAGATTGTAACCAATATGGAAAAATAGCCCGATTAAAATTAAAGATTGTGTTTTAAGAAAGAATCATTCCTGCTGGGCGTGGTGGCGCACGCCTTTAATCCTAGCACTTGGGAGGCAGAGGCAGGCGGATCTTTGTGAGTTCAAGGCCAGCCTGGTCTACAGAGTGAGTTCCAGGACAGCTGGGACTACAGGGAGACCCTGTCTCAAAAAGACCAAAAAAAAAAAAGAAAGAAAGAAAGAAAGAAAGGAAGGAAGGAAGGAAGGAAGGAAGGAAGGAAGGAAGGAAGGAAGGAAGGAAGGAAGGAAGAAAGAAAGAAAGAAAGAAAGAAAGAAAGAAAGAAAGAAAGAAAGAAAGAAAGAATCATTCCCAAAAGAAGAAATTGGTCAGTGCTCATAGTGTCAAAAAAGTAGTCACAGCTGGGCATGGTGGTACACACCTTTAATCCCAGCAGAGGAAGGCAAAAGGCAGGTGGATCTCTTTGAGTTCAAGGCCAGCCTGATCTACATAGTGAGTTCCAGGCCAGCTGGGGCTACAGAGAGACCCTGTCTCAAAAAGACCAAAAAAACAAAAACAAAAACAAAACAAACAAAAAAAAGGAGTTACATTTAGGTTGTTTCTGGTGGCCTAACTGGTCACTTTTGTCTATTTATTTACTTGTTAGCTTAAAAACATGTATGGTCTCAGTGGTTTCCTCTCACTTGGTGTCTCCTTCAATCACAGTCAGTCATCAGCTGAGGCCCCAGTCATCTAAAGATTTTGCCTCAGCTACATGTCTAAGCAGGCACCCACCTAATCCTCATAGCAGCAGCAACAAAAATTCACATAATAGCAGAGGTATATGGAGTTAGTCTAGATTATTCAGCATAGGTACCTATATTATGCCCGTTCTACCAGTGCCAATTTGAAGGGTACTGTTTGAGTTAACAGCTTTCGAAAAGCCTTCTGCCAAACACTCCTGCACTTTTAAAACAAAGTTTATTAAATCCACCTGATAGAAGGAAATAAGATAACTCAATTTTAATCTGTACTGAACTGCTCCTGTTATATATTATAAAACATTGACAGTGTAACACTAGATGAGGGGGCTGGAGAGATGGCTCAGTGGTTAAGAGCATTGACTGCTCTTGCAGAGGACCCAGGTTCAATTCCCAGCACCCACATAGAAGCTATCAACTGTTTGTAACTCCACTTCCAAGAGATCCGACACCTTCCTCTGGCCTCCATGGGCCTTGTGCAACACAGGTGCACTTACATACATGCACATACTTACATACTTACATACATATATGCACTTACATACTCATGCACATAAAAGTAAAAAATAAAATAAATTTTAAAAATTCAAATTTAATATTAAAGAATTTAAAAAAATACTAGATAAGTGTCCAATACACATAGTAAGCTCTTAGAAAGAAAAAGGCAAGCTTCTATAGGTTCAGAATGCCTGCTAATTGCTAGCTTCTCACTTCATAGCATACTAATATGTACCACATTCTGCAAGTCTTTAGTAACTGTTGATTATATTCTACACTCATCTATTCTTAATCCTTTTTTTTCTGTTTAGTCTTCCTGATCGATATTTTCTCTTTGCTTAACAGACAGTGTGGAGCATTCATTATTAAGACAATTGGGCAGCTCTAGTCCAGCTCAACTGATTTCTTGTCCAGTGATCCTTGTGTGACCAAGATCCAGCTTCAAGGAACCGGCTAGAAGCTGCCCGTTGTGAACCTTAGGGTTAGTTAATACCTCACCATACTTATTTATTCCACGATAAGCTATCTAAATTTGATAAAATTTGCTTTTTCTGCTGTTTTATAAAATTCAGTTAGGTAGATGTGGCATGCTGGTTTTTTTATGTGTTAGTTTAACTGTAGTAACATTTTCTACATGTTTTATCCATTCCATAAAAACTATACTGGGAATAGTGAGCTGACTTTCATTTTCTCTGCTTTGTGTTATTTCTTTTCTTCTCAGAGTTTAAGATGTTTGTTTCATATCTTTGATATTTATTTTAATATTTAGGATAAGACTAATTTCTAATTTTAATTGAATTTTAATATGTCCATAACTTGTAGAACATAGTACCCTTAATGGTTTAGTTTTATTACTTTACTTTGCTGCGATATCATTTACATGCTTTGTCTAATTCCTTATTTATTACTATTACTCATTTAATTTTGCTTCTGCCATGGCTTTCTGAATTTAAATAGTATTTATACTTCTTTGATGATAATAGCTTCCAAATATTTGAAATGCCACCAACATGATCAGTATTCTTGCCTTTCATCTCATTAATTTGGCTATATTAAATATTTTCTCTAATATTTGAGATAAAAGTGTAAACTCCTATGTCATCACCATCCATTTGGTACCAAATTACATATAATGTTGATCTACCTCATAGACTTTTGATAAAAGGACTCACTCGCTTCAGACATCATCATATCACATTCCCTGGCATTTCAGCGTATTAGTGCTCTTAGAATGCTTCCTTCTAACCTTTTCTTCTCATTTTTACAAATATATATAATTATATATGATGAATTTTTAGAAGGACAATTATTTTCATAACATGCAAGATTATATTTTATACCAAAGAAAACTGTAGATTCTGGTTCTTGGGCCAATTCACATTATAAACTTGGAAAATGCTAGAAGGGATTCATTGTCTTAAAGCTATAGAACAAATCATAAGTTTTTAATCAGGAAAATTTCTGTTAGAAATACAAAAAATACCCCTTTTCATATGTATTTACAATTCTCTTACTGACTTATTTCAGAACAGAAAGGGAAAAGTCTAAAAATTGGAAGTCCCTAATAATTTATCCTTCCTCACCTAATTCCAACCCCAAATGCATGCGCAGCATCAACAGCAGAAATTTCAGGACCAGACCCCAAGTTTCCCATGAGTCAAATAGGGTGTTTTCTTTTGAAACCATGAGTATGTTTGCCAGTCAAATGGCTTCATGAGTATAGCAGACCCGTGTGACTGTATACTAGCATACAAATGTCTCATGTGCACTAATTATTCTCAGTTTTTTTTAATGTAATGGACTAGATCCAGGCATAGTAGCACATGCCTTTAATCCCAGCATGAGGGAGGCAGAGGCAGCAGACCTCTGTGATATCAAGGCCATCCTGGTCTACATAGCAGGTTCCAGGACAACTGGAGCTACAGGGAGACCCTGTCTCAGAAAAAAAAAAATAAATAAAAATAAAAATAAAAATAAAAATATATATATATATATATACATATATATATTAGACTAGGAAATCCCATAATGAAATTTCAAAGCAATTTTGTTCTGTAACTTTAAAAATTTATTAACCAGTGATGTTGGAAATCTTTTCTTAGCACAATTTTTGAGAACAAAAAAGTTACTGTTTGATTTTTAAAATGTTAAACATGATGCTAAACAAATCCTGGATGATTAATAAAAATTAATGATGTATTATATTATTGGGCAAAGAATTCTGATCATAATTCATACTCAAGTTTGTTTCTTTTGAAGTTAATATAGTTAAAAGCATACACACATGTAAACATATAAAAGATCATATGTGTACTCATTCATATATACACATATTCACATATGTCTATTATCTTGGAATTTAGGATTTGAGACACTAATAAAAACTTTAGAATTCATTTACAGTTGAGTATATGGAGGATACCATTTGTCCTTTTATGTGGCTTAGCTTGATTGGCTGAATATGCTGCTTCTAAGAATAGACTGAGAGGATAAAACTTCTCTTTACACATTTTAAGTGAAGCCCATTAACTTATTTTTATTTTGAAGCATATCCTCAATCAACCATTTTTTAAAGTAAACTCTTACTTTAGTACTTATTTTGAAAGGCCAGTCTGAAGAAATCATCTGAAATTCACTGTGTTAAGATCAAACAGATAATATAAACATTAGCACATGTACATATATTCAAATCACTTGGCAATTTCTTTTGTCAAAATCTCAAATACACTCAGGATAGAAAGAGGTCTTCAGATGTTAAGGCTTTAATTTCTTGTCAGCTTGTTCACAAGAATGTCTTGGAAAGAGGTATGATTAGCTTATAATAAACTGATTTATAAATGTCTACTAATAATGGCAGCACAGTATTTTTTAACAAATTTATACATGATAATGCCTATATTTAGAATTTATTTCCTGGATGTATGCTATAATGTTTATATAATATATATAACATAGTTATAAATGTATAACTATAAAATAATGAACAGGATCACACACTAAAGTTTTTTGTATCTCTCCCAAAAGTTGTACTTGGATAGTATTAAAGTATAGATTCAAAGACCTAGAAAGAACTTTAAAAGAGCAACCAATTCAAGTTTTGTAACATATTTTAGTATGTTGTATTGCTACTATAATAAATTGTTGGCCTCTAGACTATTACTTTTGACTCAAGATTCCTCTGAAGTCCCTCTAGACTTAAAGGAGGAAAAGGGAAGGCTGGGGAGATAGCTCACTTGGTATATTGCTTCCATGAAATCATAAAGACCTGAGTACACTCCTAGAACCCATGGCTGGGCATAGTGACTCACTTACAATCCCAGCCCTAGAGAATCAGAGACATACAGATCCCTTGGACTCACTGGCCAGCCAAGATAACCTAATCAGCAAGCACCAAATCAAGTTAGAGACCCTGTCTCAAAAAACAAGGTGGATGGCACCTGAGCAACAATACTTGAGGTTGACTTCTGACTTCCACATACAAGTGCATGCACCCACACACATGCATATGCCTTCATGCACATGTTTACACGGACATACACACACACACACACACACACACACACACACACACCCCTACCACAAGCAAAGGGAAATGTTTTGCTTGTACTAATGCTGTTTCTTTCACTTCACTAAGTGTTTTCATTACAGTGCATCCATTCCCAAAGGTATGCTCAGCTTCCAGTCTTCCTTGTTGAACCACTCTCTGATTACTAGCTACATTGGCTGCTGATGTTGCTTTTTCTCTTTACTTGTATGTATTACACAAATTTTTCTACTTTATATTATTTCAACAATCAAGTGCTATTCAAGATTACTTATTTCGTATTGCCAAGTTTTTCGTTTCTTGTTCTGTGTGACATAATTTTTCATTAGTTTTCTACCTATTAGTCTCATGGCTATTTTAATGTTACTCATTTTCTGCTTGTCCAGGATCTGCAAACATGAAACAGCAGGCATAAGTTTCTAAGTAATGAAGTAATATATTAAAGGTTTCTGATTTTATTTTATACTCTTTTTAGGTCTTATAAAAAATTTTATACTTTTTTAGGCATGCTTATTAAGATGTTGCCAATTAAAATGCCAAGTTTGATCATAGTTAACTAAAAATGCATGGCAACGGGCTTAATAGATTTCATATAAGACATCACTGGTGAGTGGTTACACATTTACATATTTATTTAAAAAAACATGTAATCAATAAATGTTTCACCTATTGATTTGTCATTTATTCATATAACTCAATTCTTAATAAACAGAAGCCACAGTTTTATTGTTTGATAATATATGGCAATAATTTCCTCTTTTATTTTTACTTTATGTGTATGAATGTGGTTTGCCTGCATGTATGTAAGTGCACCACATATGTGCCTGGTGCCCACATAGGCCAGAAGAGGGTGTTGGATCTCCTGGAACTGGAGTTAAGAATGGGTGTTAGCACCCACTGTGTGGGTACTCGGAACAGAACCCCAGTCTGTTGGAAAAACAATAAATGCTCTTAACCATTGAGCAATCTCTCCATCCCTGGCAATAATTTTCTTAAGGAAGCTAGTTTGCTAACCTCAATTTTGCATTTCTGTCAAAGTGTATACCTGTAGTAATTGTCATTTAGTATTCATGATGGTTAATATTGCTTGTCAGCATGGCGGGAGTCATTGAAGAAGCAAGCCTCTGAGCATGTCTGTGAGGGTTATCTAGGTAGGTTAACTCACATGGAAAGGCTCACCCTAAATGTGAGTGACACCATTTTCCAGGGACTGGGATCCCAGACTGCAGAAAAAGGAAAAAGCAGAGTGGCAGCATTCATGTCACCCTGCTTCCTGAATGTAGACCCAAGGTGACCAGTGCCTCAAGTTCACGCCACCGTGACTTCCCCACATGAAGAACCATACCCTCAAACTGAGAGCCAAAATAAATCTTTCCTGCCTTAAGTTTTTCTTAACAGATACTTATGTCACAGCACTAAGAAAGGTAACTAATATGAACTGTAGTGAGAAGTGGGGTGATACCTGTGATAAACCTGACCACATGGTTGCTTGGCCTTTGGAAATTTTTGCAGAAGGAATGTTAAACTTTGGGGTAGAAAAGCCCTAGAGTGGTATAAGCAGAACTTATGTGTGATTCTGGTGAGAGTTTAGAAAACCAGAATGCCAAGGGAACCGTGGGCAGTGGAGACCGAGCTCATGAGGGTCAAGGAGGAACAATAACTCCAAAGGGAACTGGGCTAAAAATAACATTTGGCAAACAATGTGGCTGCATTCTACCCGTGTATAAGAACTTGAGTGAGACTGAATTGCAAACGGACTGATAGAGGAGATGTCAAGGCAGGACAGCATTCACACTATGAAATAGTTACTGCTCACTACTTTGTCTCCAGTGAAAAAGAGCACAAGTGAGATAGAAAGATACTTTAAAAACTGCAGTATGGGGGCTGGAGAGATGGCCTAGCGGTTAAGAGCACTGACTGCTCTTGCAGAGGACCCGGGTTCAATCCCCAGCACCCACATGGCAGCTGAGAGCCGTCTTTAACTCCAGTTCCAGGGGAATCCGACGCCCTCTTCTGACCTCTGTGGCATTACACAACACAGGTGCACAGACCTGCATGCAGACAGTACATTCATACACATAATGAATAAAAAATTAAAAACAAAACAAAAATAAATAAATAAAAAATTGCAGTATGGTGAGTAAAAAGCCATGAACAAGTTTAAAATTGCAGACAAGACAGCTACTACCATAATTATTTAAAAGATTCCTTCATTACAGAGAAACCTGGTACATTGGAAACAACAGGAAAGGTACAGGATTCTACCCAAGGTAGACTACATTTTGTGAAAATGAAAATTTACTTGAAAGGAGAGAGTGACACTGAAGTTTGGTGACCCCCTTGTCCCTTAAAGGTCAGTAGTACGCCACTCAGTAATAGTTAACAGGTTCCTGGCAGTTGGCTCACCAGGAGCTAACAGTTTTCTTCAGACTTTGTTGATTTGGTGGCTTGAGGAGGACATAGTGTGCTCCCAGGATCCTGGGATTCGACAGCTGTCTCTGGAATGCCCGGACAAGTGGGCTGGGCCCCTTTTATGTTTCTGCATATATCAAAGAAGGCCTGGTACTGGGCCAGTGGCCATGGCCTTGGACTCACTATGCTGGGGGGTTTTTTTTACTGTTATGATAGGAAAATTTCTGTTTTCCACTACTTGAGCACTTATGTGTAAACTTCGAATGCTGAACTTCCAATAAAGACTCAGGAGGGCAGTGAAGGTGCTCTTGAACAAGCCAAGGGTCCCCTAGTGTGATTTCAGTTTTTCAGGAATGGATATTGTGGTGGGCATCTGCACTGAAAGGGTTCTGTGCTTTCAAAAAATGTCTAGGAAAAATGTTTCCTAGAGTCAGCACAGAAAGGCCCATCCAGCTATGGTCCAGGAGGGACCCAAGTTGGCAGCAGAATTTGGCAGCATTGTCTGTGAGGTACTGCTTTTCAGGCATGAAAGATGTAAAATTGAGGGGTCAATAGAGTCTTCGTGATTCCAAAGAGGTCAGGCAATATGTAGCAGGATAGCAGTCCCTGCAAAAAGACCCTGAGAGGTCACTGCATGAAGCTGTCAAGGTGAAGCCTAAGTTACAGTGGAGACCCCAGGATGTTGGGGATGCCATACCATGGAACATTTGCTGAGTGAAGCTGCAGGCATGGAGTGGAGCCTGCCTAAGCGACAGGCTGTGTGTGCTGCATGCAGCAGACCTGGAGCGGTGGAGCCTGATGATTCCCCCGCAAGTAAGCCCCATGCTTGGCAGGGAGCTTCGGGGTTTGGTGTTTAACTTGCTGGATTTTAATCTCAGTTTGGTCAATTTTTTTTATTGCTGTGCTCTCATTCTTCCCTTTTGTGATGGGACTGTTTATTCTGTGCCATTGTATATTTTGAAAGTATGTAACTTTTTATTATATAGGAGCTCAGAATTAAGAGGCTGCTTTGAAGCCAGGCATGGTGGCACACACCTTTATTTTTTTTATTTTATTTATCTTTGTATGTGTATGAGTGTACTGTCTGCATGTAGGTCTGTGCACCCGGGTGGCACACACCTTTAATTCCAGCACTTGGGAGGCAGAGGCAAGTGGATCTCTGTGAGTTCAAGGCCAGCCTGGTCTACATAGTGAGCTCCAGGCCAGCTGGGACTAAAGGGAGACCCTGTCTCAAAAAGTCCAAAAAAGAAAAAAAAAGAGCTTGCTTTGATTCCCAGAAGAGACTTTTGACTTTAAAACAGCATGGGAACTGTTGAGGACTCAGAACTTTTTGAGTATTCTTTTTATTTTATGTGTGTAAGTGTTTTGCCTATGTAAGTACACCACGTGCATGCAATAGCTGAAGAGGCCAGAAGAGGGCAGTGGTTCTGAGGACCAAACTGGGGTCCTCTGCAAGAGCAAGTCCTTAGCAGCAAGTGCAGAGCCATCTTTCCAGTCCCTATGGAGACGCTTGAAGTTGTACTGAATGCATTTTGTTTAATGAGATAGCCAGAAGTCTTGGAGAAAAGGGGTGAAAATTTATAGCTTAACAGTGCTATGTTTGGGTTGACATACAGATAGACATGTTATAGTTAATATTGTCAACTTTTTGGGCTCTACAATCACTGGAGACAAACCTCTGGGCATGTCTATGAGGGATTATCTAAATTAGAAGTTAATTGAGGTGGGAAGACTCACATTAAATGTGTGCAGCACCATTCATTGGGCTGGGGACCTGGACAGAAAAGAAAAAATAATGCATCAACATTCATCACTCTCTATTTCCCAATTATGTACTCAAGGTGACCACCTGCTTCAAGTTTTGGCCACCATTACTCCCTCACCATGGAACTGTGTTCAAAAATAAATCTTTCCTCCTGTGAGTAGCTTTTGTCCAGCATTTTTGTAACTAAATAGAGTATTTCTATAAAGGCTAATGGTCATAGACATCATTTTAGTGTGATCCTTCCCTTTGGAAAACAGGGATATAAGAAGTGGCCTCTCTAGACGTAATAAACTAAAGCCCTTCCTTTGCCCTAACCTAAAAGATGCCTCCTTACTCCAGCCCTTTCACTTACTGGTGGTGGTTCATCAGAGAAAGTTTAAAGGACCTGAGATTCTTTTTTCTCCATTTCTACTCAGGACAGTTAGAGATAAACTCATTTTAGAAGAAGATCATTTAGTTTTGCACTTTTTTAAATTTTATTTATTTTTTATGTGTATGAATGTACTACTGTCTGCATGTAGGTTGGTGCACCCATGTCATGCAATGCTGTGGAGATCAGAAGAGGCTGTTGAATTTCCCTGGAACTGGAGTTAAAGGCCACCATGTGGGTGCTGGGAATTGAACCTGGGTCCTCTACAAGAGCAGTTGATGCTCTAACCGCTGAGCCATCTTTCCAGTCCCTAGTTTTTCAGTTTTTATAGATAGATTTTCTTCCCTTAAACCATAGTCTTGAACACAACTATAGAGACTTCATAATCTTTGTATTTTCTTTTTTAAGAAAATAAAATAGTTTTGTGTTGTTTTTTTTTGAGACAGGGTCTCCTTATATGGCCCCAGCTGGCCTGGAACTCACTCTGTAGACCAGGCTGGCCTTGCCTGCCTCTGCCTCCCGAGTGTTGGGATTAAAGGCATGTGCCACCATGCCCAGCTTAAAGACGGTTCTTAGCTGCCATATGGGTGCTAGGAATCGAACCTGGGTCCTCTGAAAGAGCAGTCAGTGCTCTTAACCACTGAGCCATCTCTCTAGCCCCTTATTATTTTTATTTTATGTGTATGCATGTTGTGCCTGCATGTACGTAAGTGCATTCATATCACTCAATCCCCATAGAGGCCAACTCAATCCCCATGGAGGCCAGAAGAGGACTTCAGATCCCCTGCAACTGGAGTTACAAACAGTTATTAGCTGCAATGTGGGTGCTGGGAACTGATCTCAGGTCCCCTGCAAGAACAGCCAGTACACTTAACCACTGAGCTATATCTTTCCCCTCATAATCTTTATTTTCTTCAATTACTTATTACTGAAAATGTTTGTGGTATTCTTTCTACATCCTTACCTTTGGTAACTTTCAATGCTTTAAAAAGCAATTTTGCATTGTAATGTTCCATTCTTAAAATGAAAGTATATACTTCCTTTCCTATGACTACTTAATTGACTCTCACCTGAGAAGAACTCCTTGTCTTCCTACCTTAACATCTCCAGTTTTTTCCCTAATTCCCATATCCTTGTTTGGGTCATTAAAAGTGGAAAGAAAGGCCGGGCGTGGTGGCGCACGCCTTTAATCCTAGCACGTGGGAGGCAGAGGCAGGAGGATTTTTGTGAGTTCAAGGCCAGCCTGGTCTACAGAGTGAGTTCCAGGACAGCTGGGGCTACAGGGAGACCCTGTCTCAAAAAAGACAAAAAATAAAAGTGGAAAGAAAGAAAAGAAAGAGAGGAAGGGAGGGAGGGAGGGAGGAGGGAGGGAGGGAGAAGAAAGAAAGAAAGAAAGAAAGAAAGAAAGAAAGAAAGAAAGAAAGAAAGAAAGAAAGAAAGAAAGAAAGAAAGAAAGAAAGAGAGAGAGAGAGAAAGAGAGAGAGAGAGAAAGAAAGAAAGAAAGAAAGAAAGAAAGAAAGAAAGAAAGAAAGAAAGAAAGAAAGAAAGAAGGAAAGAAAGAAAAACTGATGGTGATAACAGTTAAAAAAAAAAAGCTGTCTTCTATCACCCTTTTCCCCTCTCCACATACTAGCATTCTAAGGGACCACTACTTTTTTTTTTTTTTACTTTCTATTTAGGTTAGAATTTTCTCTAAAACATTGAGTCTTTTCTTACCCATCTAGTTCAGTAAAAATTTTTGACTTGGGGCTGGATCAATGGATCCACAGTTAAAAGCACTGGCTGCTCTTGCAAAGGATCCAGGTTCTGTTCTCAGCACCTACATGGCAACTAACAACTATCCATAACTCCAGTTCCAGGGGATTCAATGCCCTCTTCTGAATTTCCTTAGCACTGCATGGCATGGCTGCACTTATGTACATGCAGGCAATACACTCATACACATAAAAAATAATAAAATATTTTTTAAAACTTGTTCACTGAAGATGATATGGCTTAGGGATATTTTCATATGCCTGTTATTTATACATTGTCATCCTTGATTTCATTTTTAGCTGGACATAGTAGCACATACCTTTGGTCCCAGCACTCGGGAAGCAGAGGCAGGTAGCTCTTTGAGTTCAAGACCAGCCTGGTCTACAGAGTGAGTTCCAGGCCAGCTGGGGCTACAGGGAGACCCTGTCTCGAAAAGACCAAAAAAAAAGTGTCTATAGTACATCACAGTAAGACCCTTTTTCTGAAGAAAACTATACACATGAGCTGTCTAACAAACAAGGAGAAATCAAGCTGGTGCTGACTTCGAAGGCTTTTCCGACTGGCTAGCTTTCATAGTGCTGGAAGGGGCTATGCATGCTACCAGGAGGAAAAATAATCATTGACCTTCCCTAGTTGTAAATCCTGTGAACTACAACAACTTTCCTGACAAGATATGCCCGCTGGCACAATAGTGACACAAATATGGAAGTAACCAACCATTTCCTAACTTCATTTAAGGTCTGCTTCATAAGACCTTATGTGATACCTAACAGTGATATCAGGCATAGGAACCTGATGCTTGACAAGTCACAGGGTAGGGGAGAGCCTAATACTAGTTTTCTGCTAAATAGTTACAGAATTAAACTGACACCTAATGAATTATTGTTATACACATAAATTAATCTCTCAACTCTTACCAGAGAAGCTCCCTTGTGCAGCAGATGGTGATTAACATAGAAACTCACAACTGGCCAACATGAAAAGAACAGGAGGCTATAGAACATCTCTATCAAATTTCTGCTTCCCGAGGCTCAGGGATCATTAAAAGCCGGGGTGGTTTTCCAGGCAGCTGGTCACTTACACATATGACCTCTCAGCCCTGGAGACAGCATGCACAAGTGCTATACAAGTTCAAACCAGGAAAAATCCCAGCATAGATAAGGGGAAATGAATAACAAATCCTAATCTCCTACCTGAGAACGTTTTGGCAATAAATGGCTGCTGGGAAAGGGGGAAGCAAAGATATGACTTGGTAGGTTAACCAGGCTCCAGCAAATGGAACCACACCGAAGGACACTTGGGAACACAAATTAGACTCTAGAGGCCTTATTATGTATGTGATAGAGTGCACTAAATCGGGCAGAGGGAGGCCATAAGGGACAGGCAGTGTGGCTAGGGGAGGGGAGGGATATAAACACTATCGAAATATATTGTATGAAAATTTCAAAAATTCAATTTAAATTAAAAAAAAAAAACATGGGCTGGAGAGATGGCTCAGTGGTTAAGAGCGCCAACTGCTTTTGCAGAGGACCCAGGTTCGATTCCCAGAACCCACATGGCAGCTAAGAACCGTCTTATGCCGGGCATGGTGGCACATGCGTTTAATCCCAGCACTCGGGAGGCAGAGGCAGGAAGATCTCTGTGAGGTCAAGGCCAGCCTGGTCTACAGAGTGAGTTCCAGGCCAGCCGGGACTAAAGGAAAACCCTGTCTCAAAAAAAAAAAAAAAACTTTTTAAAAAAGCATCTTAAGTGATCTAAGTATATTAATCTAATAACTATAATTCCAGATTTAGAGAATTTGTCAAAAGCAGCAGAGAACAAATATCTTTCCCTACCTCTACTTCCCTAAGAAAGGATTAGAGATATTTATTAAGCCAAAAATTTAATACGGCTTTGTAGAAATTTCAACAGTAACACAAAATTCAATATGGGGAAAGATACTTAAGGCAAAGAAAATACAGTTTAGCCACGTGTGGTGGTGTTCGCCTTTGATCCCAGCAGTTGGGGAGCAGAGGCAGGTGGATCTCTGTGAATTCAAGGCCAGCCTGGTCTACATAGTGAGTTCCAGGACACCTGGAGCTAGAAAGACCCTGTCTCAAAAAGACAAAAAATAAAAAGAGAGAGAATGCACTTTAAAGGTACCTAATTCATACTTAAGAATGCCATTCTGGGGCTGGAGAGATAGCCTAGCGGTTAAGAGCACCGACGCTCTTGCAGAGGACCCGGGTTCGATCCCCAGCACCCACATGGCGGCTAAGAACCGTCTGTAACTCCAATTCCAGGAGAACTCCAGTTCCAGGGGAATCCGACACCCTCTTCTGACCTCCGCGGCATTGCACGACACGGGTGCACAGACCTGCATGCAGACAGTACATTCATACACATACAAAAATAAATAAATAATTAAAAAAAAATTTTTTTTAAATAAAATAAAAAAAAAGAATGCCATTCTGGATTTTCAAACTGTTTTCATTCTCCCACTCATCGATACTCCTAAAGCTTTAAGTTGTTCACAGTGCCTCCTAATAATACTGGGAGTAAGCATTTTGAAACTATGGAAAAGAGAACTGGGTTAGCTTGCATATGAATGACGTTATGACCTTTTAATCCTCAACTAGTTTTGTTGTATGTATCATAAACATTTTTTTTGTCTTTTTGAGACAGGGACCCTTATAGCCCCACCTGTCCTGGAACTCACTATGTAGACCAGGCTGTCCTTGAATTCACAAAGAACCACCTCCCTCTGCCTCCAGAGTGTTGAGATTAAAGGTGTGTGCCACATGCCTGGCTTGTATCATAAACATTTTAAGAGACTCATTTAAAAGGTGACAGTGATACAGAAAGTTTCACTTTTTGTGACTGACTCTTAAAGACCAGATGAAATTAGAAAACATATGATAGTTAATACACATCCTATGTATCAAAAGGGCTGTCCTGCTTTCCTTAAAGATGGTGTAGCCATAACCCTAAATAATGATGAAATACAGACATTTGGACATCTTTATATTTGTCAAATTTGGCTCTATCATATTCTGTGGGTTACCTTTATGTTTTATCTTAGGTTGAACTTATATTTATATTGATCATGATTTGAATTTTAATTTCAGATACTGTTTTGGATTATCACTTATATCATCTATCATTCATTTTTTAATCCAATTCAAAATAGTCTGAATCATCTTAAATGTCTGACTTATTAGAACTTTCTTTCAATATTCTCATACAACATTTGTCATATATATGTATAGATATAAAATGGGATAACAAGGAAATGTATATTAACTAGAATTGACTACCATTGTAATGTTAATTATTAACGAACAATATGGCACCAATTTTAAGTGTACAGACTGGGAAAATAAGCCTGGAGTCATGGTCTCATTTTTATCACGTAGGATTTTGGAGCTTTATTCAATATATCATCCCATTCCTTTGTTGAAAGTATCATACCAACAACTGACAAATCACCTCAGTAGACTTAGTAGATTAGAATTCTGTGAATCTGTTTCTAATTGGAGAAAACTGACCAAAATCTGATTTATAAGAAATAGAAAATGTTTAACGCCTTGCTAATATTTAGCTCTTCCCACATCAAATAGTTAACTAAGGCTTCCCTGCATGACAGAAGTAACTATGTATCTATGCTGATGGGGTTGAGATAGGGTTTCAAATAGCCAAGCTGGGGGGCTGGAGAGATGGCCTAGCGGTTAAGAGCACCGACTGCTCTTGCAGAGGACCCAGGTTCAATCCCCAGCACCCACATGGCGGCTGAGAACCGTCTTTATGTAGCCACTATGTAGAGACAGAAGATCCCCAGAGCAGCCTGGCTAGCAAGATTAGCCATCTAAGTGAGCCCTGGGTTTGATTGAAAGACTGTGCCTCAATGAATAAGGGTTTCAGAAGAGAGATAAGAATGATTCCCAAGATCATCCTCCCAAGATCAGGCCTGTGGGCATACTCCTATACACACCTGCAACCACACATGCAAATATATGGACAATATAAACATACACACACAAAAATGGAAAAAGACCCCAAAACTCTTGGTAATATAACTTATGTTGACTGAATTTTCTGAATAATGGCTAGCTAGTTCTACTTTAAAAATTCATAATATTAGCCGGGCATGATGGCACACGCCTTTAATCCTAGCACTTGGGAGGCAGAGGCAGGCAGATCTTTGTGAGTTCAAGGCCAGCCTGGTCTACAATGTGAATTCCAGGACAGCTGGGGCTACAGGGAGACCCTGTCTCGAAAAGACAAAAAAAAATCATAATATTAATTGTAGAAACTGTATTAACTTTGCTGATGATGTTCAATAAAACCATAGCTACTTTACCATTTCAAGATAAGACTAAGACTTCCTACTTATACAGACCCCAATCATTTGTGTGCACTTTACATTAATTACCCCTATCTTATCAGTCAATACTTTTGTGAGATAATCAGGCTATTTTCTGGAAGAGAACTGAAGTTTAGACAAGAGAATTGCTCAAGTTGACATGACTATTAAGCAGTAAAACTCAAGATTTCTAGTTACTATCTAGAAGTTACTACTAGTTCTGTCATCTATAAGGAGGTAAATCACCTTTGGAAAATAGGGCAGGGAAAGGAAATAACGCAATAGTACTTTTCAGAAACTGTCCCATCCAATCAATAATTACAGACTATCTTTTATTTAATCATGAAAATTTAATATCTATTCTAATCTCTTAAGGGTCTAGGAGTCTAAATCAGAAAATATTTCAATTATAAAACAGGAAATAAATCATGATAAATATGAATGTTTCATCATGCTTTTTTTTATTTGAAATATAACTTTACTTAAAAAAATACAGTGTGCAGTATGACATCTCAAAATAACAGAGTGCAGAGCAGATACAAGACAAGAGTACAAAGGCAGGCTAACAACAGATGCCAGAATGATCACCTAAATTTAGTACGGCGAAATCCCTGGTTTATATTTTCCACACATTCACAAAAATTACATTCAAATCATTCCTTATCAATACTGTTCCTTTAGGCCATGAAAAAAAGGAAAGCAATCCAGACATTAGATTTTCATAGAAAGCAAATCTGGGTTAGTAACAAATAGTCCAGATATTAGTGTTTTATTTGTCTTGATGTAGAAAAACTTAGGAAATGTTTGTATTTCCTTGTTTAGATTTCCCAAGGACATTTTATTAGCCATTATTATAATTTCCTCTTTTTGTCTTTCAATAAAGGGTCTCATAGAGCCCAGAACAACTTTCAGTTCTGATCCTCCTGCCTCTACCTCCGAGGGACTAGGATTATGGGTCATGGGCCCCACACTGGGTTTATGCAGTGTTGCATATCTAAACCCAGGGCTTTGTGCATGCTACATATTCCCTCTACCAACTGAGATACATCCCCAGCCATCCACTGTACTATTTCTATGACTAAAACCTCCCTAACACTGCACTTTCAAATCAGATCCAGAGAGAGACAGGAGATTGAAATGGCCCTAGAGGGTACACAACTAGAGGTGTAGTTAGCATGGCTCATTTTTCACACTGTTTAGGGACTTTGTTAGAGAATTTAGTAAATTCATATCACCGAGATTTAGAAAGTTTAGGATATTCTATCCCTCTACCATTGCAGAGGAGTAGAGAGAGGTACAGGGTAGCATTGGTCCTGAAAACCTCTAAAAGTATGCATGCTGGCATGGCACATCCCTTAGTAGGGCTGAACCAAACAAGACAGAGCCTCAGGTAGTATGGGCCAGCCTTGAACTCTGCTTTAGCCTTCCTAGGGCTGGGATTATAGATATGCACCGTGTCTAGGTCTGTCAGTATTTTCAGATCACAAAGCTCCACTGACCAGAAAGACTACCTTTCATTCCTGAGAAGTAAACTAGAAAACTGAAAAGATTTGCATAAGGATACTGATTTTCAATGCTGAAAAGGGATATGAGCTTTCGTTTTCCTGCTCTAAACTGGAGTTTCAGACTTGAGTCAGTGGGTAGCCTTCCTTCTTTCAACCCAGGAATGCTCCTTTCTCCCTAAGGAAAATTATCCTCAAAACTTCATCTTGACCCAAGACACACTTGGTAGCCAACTAAAGAAGTCATGCAGAATTAAACATAAAAGACAACACGAACTGCCCACATTTATTCTAATACAATTATCTAAAAAGTAAACATACATATGATGCTAAGGAAAACTACTCATTAACACCTGCTTGTGGTGAGTGACAAGTCAGTATTATTCCAGTGTTTAGCTTTGGGAACATGAAATGCTATAGTTAAATAAAATCAAGACATTCACATTTGAGGTTGGTTGTCACACATTACACTCTACAGGCTTTAAAAGACTAACTTTCCATGCCAGTTTACAGACAATTTTTAAAACTATAGCTATACAGAGGGTACAAAAATCCCATTAACTTACATTAATGATTTAGCAAGCTGTTGTATTCTGGTCACGAGCAGACCTTGTTACGACAAAAACTTGTTTGTACATGCTTAATAATTTCCTTCAATGTCCTGTTCCTAAAAATTCTCCAAATAACTTTTTGTTGTTCCTTCTGATCTCAAATTCAATTGTCTTAGTATTTATGTATCAAATATTATGCCAGTGCTGAACACAACTATGTTAATCTGTTAAATAGTAGTACACAGTGTGGTGGAATTCTAGTTATTACCTACACACAGAGCATGGTCATAGACTAATTCTATGCTATGTATAAAAAAAGTGAAAATGTCAAATGTGCTATGTTCTTCCACATACAGAAAACTATTTGCATCATTAGGAAGAAACTTAGCAGTCAACACAGTTTATGAACTCCTGTATCACACTGTGCAGATCAGAGAAAGGAATCACAGCTATCAAATCACTCAAAACAATTTAAGAAACAAGTCAGAAAATGATCTTCTTAAAAAGGTCAGCATATTTTGTATATTTTAACTACATTAGAGACTCCTGAGTCTAATCCAAAGTTTGAGCTAAAAAGCTGGTACTTCTAATGGAATGTTTTTCAGAATTAAGACAAATTCAAACTTAAAAGCTCCAAACTAAAGGCACACCACCATTGTGGGGGTTTTTTTCTTTTTCCAAGGGGGAAATTTTTCTGATGACTAAACCAGTCTTCTAAGAAAATACTGTTCTCCCTAGTGCATATAACAGTCCCCCCAAATATTCCCATGAAGTCATTAAATTAAATGTTAAATAATGTCAGTATTTATAACTATGTGAGGCATGGAACATTATGTATATACACACAAGTTTTTCATAGACATCTGACCAAGAAGATTTAGTTAGGTGAAGACAAAAAGGTTTAACAGGGTAAAACGGAAATGCTCTCAGGAAAGCTTCCATTTTGAATCCCCAAATGAGCCAAAAGGCCCCTAAAGCAGTATTTAGAGAGTAAGAGATGTGTATGAATTGCCTCAGGGAACTTTCTTCTCACTAGTTTAAGAACATATCTTCAGCTTGTTCTGTTGCCTTCCATGCCATATTCTCAATCTTGCTGGGTATGTGTATTGTGGGGAGGGAGAGCACATCTTCTTCTTGGCAGTTTGCCAAATAAAGTCTTAACTGTGACCCTCAATGGTTATTTCCTTCACCTTAGCCAAGTGGACGGCACCCACTGAGGTTCAGTATCCAGTTTGTTAATTAGCCTAAGCAATTCCTGATAGGCTTTATCAAGATCAGAATTCACAATTGCTGTGTCAAAGTAGTGGCCATTGTTCTGCTCCATCTCTCTAGTCTTCTCAATGATCTCTCTCAACTCTTCAGGCTTTGGATTCTTGCCCTCTTTGGCTAATAATGCACGAAGTCGTTCTTGTGAAGGGGGAGCAATGAAGATAACATATGGTTTCAAATCTGAATTCCAGAGGGTCTTCAAAGACTGCTTATGAAGACTTAAAAGACATATTTTTCCAGGGTTGATCACCTGCCATACAGAATCTATACTGGTTCCATACAAATTTTTCTCTAATTCACCATGCTCAATGAACTTTCCAGCTGCTATATCTGCTTCAAGTGCCTGCCGTGAGACAAAGTGGTAATCTCTACCAGCCACTTCATGGTCTCGCCTATTCTGAGTTGTGTGAGGTACTGCAGATGCAAAACTGTTCTTTTCTTTGTTCATGAGCCTCTGACGCAATTCATTCTGGCCACAATTCTGTGGACCAGTCAAGAAAATAGGTCTTTTCCTATTTGCTGGCTGACGATAAAGTGACATTTCCTCATAAGTTAAGATTTCCTCATTGTCATAATCATCATTTTTATTGGTATTATATAAAACTTTTTTCCTCTTCTTTTTATTCTTCTTTGCACACCACAGTTTTCCTGATTTTTCTGGTTCCTTATCTTCTTCTATAGTTTGCTTCATGTCTTCGCTTTGCTGCTGAAAGCTTTTCCCTGGAACAAGCCCAGCTAGAGGCTGATTATCTTCGTCCCCCTCTCTATAGGCCTGCCACCAGTTTTTGGATCTTCTTGACTAATCACATGAAGTATATCCCCTTTTTGAAAAGACAGACCTAACTCTCGACATGGAACATAAGGGTCATCTTAGGGGTCATAGTCAAAATGAGCTTTTACATGGATCACTGTTTCCTTGGCAGGAGGAGGCTTGATCTGTTGACTAGGAATCAGAACAAATGTCAAAGTGCCATGCATATCAGACAACAAGTCAAAAACCTCATTGACATCTTTTCCTCGAATTTCAATGCCATTAGTTTCTAGAACTTCATCTCCTTCATGTAAGAGACCACTTTTCTCTGCAGCACCTCCTTTCACTATCTGGCTAATGATGACAGAATCCATTTCATTATGAACTGTAGCACCCAACGGAATATCTAGAGCCTTTTCTATACGAACTATTTTTACAGTTTCTCCTCCATACTGGCCAATGCTTTCATAAACTCTTTCATCTGTAATGGGCTCTAGCTGCATTTCCTGCTCAGCCAGTAAAAGTGCCTGGATATGTGGGGCATTCAACAAAGCAGTTAATTCTTGTCCTTCCTTCTGATGGACTAGCTTCAACACAGTCTGTACCTCTTGTACAAGATCCTGTGCATTGGAGATTAGAGGAAATGGAGGACTGGCCTTGTTCATATGTACTGTGACAGCATTGTGTATCCTGAATGCATTCTGGAAATCTTTATTTTGCACAAGTTGTAAAAGCAGTGAAATATCCTCCTGGCTCTGAGAATCAACCAAAGTATGTTGGATATGTTTAAGTGAAGAAAACAAGTCTTCAACTTCTAATATTTTCACAGCATAGTGAGGACTTTCTAAAACAATTCCTTCTTCTGTGTCAAATATAGGCTTCTCTATTCCAGTCTTTGGAGGAATCTGATCTAGTTTCTTAAGTCTCAAGGAAGAATTTAGGTCAAGTTCTTGCTTTTCCCCTTCTTCCTCTCGCCTCCGTCTCATATCCTCCTGCTGTTGTCGAATACGCTCCAACTGTGCACTTCTTGGCATGGGCATCATCCTGGTGCCCAAGTCTCCAGGGCAGTCAACAGCCATCTCTCAGTGCTTCTGACGTTCCTCTGGTGGTGCAAGATCAAAACTTTTTATTCCGCTGTCTGATTCCTCTGTTACATGCCCATTCATATGGGATGTTGTCATGGTTATCTATAATAACCTGTATCACTTTTTATATGTCAAATTTTCCTAAAAAGCCAATTTTCTTGATTCCGTAGTATAAAATCCATGTTACTTCAAAGAAAGAAAAATAACTTCTCACATCACATAATAATGCTATGGAAAAGTATCCATGAGGAAAATCCCCGCGACCCGGCGGCAGAGCCGCCCTCCCCACCGCTTCTCACAGCGCCGATGCAACAGCCCTCCGGCTGGCGGTCCTCCAGATACCACGCAACAGCCCTCCGGCGGCCGGTCCTCCAGATACCGGAGAAAGACTCCAGAAACTCCGTAGTCCCCACCTCAGAATCTGGAGTCCCCGCCCCCTCCCCACCGCCAGCCTCCTCCGTCGCCGCTGTCGCCGCCGCGGGTAACTCCCCATGCTTTTTTTGTGTGTGTGACCAGGGCGGCCTTGAACTCACAGAGATCCACCTGTCTCTGCCTCCCAAGTGCTAGGATTAAAGGCGTGTACCACCACGCCCATCTTAAAGACGGTTCTTAGCCACCATGTGGGTGCTGGGAATCGAACAAGGTCCTCTGCAAGAGCAGCTGGCGCTCTTAACCTCTGAGCCATCTCTCCAGCCCCTCATCATGCTTTTATTAAGCAACTTAAGTATGAACCAGTTTCCTAACGAAATCATGGAAATATGATTTCTCTAGAATTTAATTTTTTAGATTTTTCATTAGAAGTATTAAAGTAGTGCGCAAGTCAGTATTGTGGGAGATATAAGTAACACAAGGTAAGAAGAAAGGATTTCTAAGGTATCCTAGAAAAGCTTTAATCCTTCAGACAGCAAAAGATGTCTATAGCTTGTGCCATCCACTCTTGCCACAGCACATTTCCATGCCTTTGAAGTAAAGTCCACCACCAAAACATGTTTTTCTTCTTTCTGCCTTCCAATTCCTCTTATCAATAGTTACAGTGTAGACATTTATCAATCTTTGTATAAACCCCTGCACTTAGTTTTCCCCATTTTGGCTCTACCACTAAGCTATATACCCAGTTCTGCTATTTGGGGACAGGGTTATTCAACTTTGGTTTTGTTACATCCTAATGGCAGGTAATAGACGCAAAGCACCTTTTTATATTGATCTAATTCTAAGATAAAGCTCATTATCATAATTGTCTTGCAGTCCCCTTAGCTCAAAATTTATAAAAGTGCCTGTCTAAACAGTCTTATGTCATTGGAGTCAATTTTCTCATAATACTGATTTTGATAAGCTATCTTTATTGTTACAAAAAGCATAATAGGGGCTGGAGAGATGGCTCAGAGGTTAAGAGCACTGACTGCTCTTTCAGAAGACCTGGGTTCGATTCCCAACACCCACATGGTGGCTAAGAACCGTCTTTAAGCTGGGCATGGTGGCGTACACCTTTAACCCCAGCACTCAGGAGGCTGTACATAGCGAGCTCCAGGCCAGCTGGGACTAAAGGGAGACCCTGTCTCAAAAATACACCCCCCCCCAAAAAAAAGCATAATAATGTGAGTCTTTTCAAATTAGGAGTCTGTTTTATAACTTCATTAAGTTTCTTAAAGAAATATTAATAAGCCAGATGTGGTAGTACATGCCTTTAATCCTAGCACTCAGGAGGCAGAGGCAAGATCTCTGTGAGTTCAAGGCCAGCCTGGCCTACATAGTGAGCTCCTGGAGAACTGGGACTACAGGGAAACCCTGTCTCAAAAAGACCAAAAAAGAAACAAATGTTAATAAACTGTATTTGCACAGTTCAAAACATGGTTATCCCTAAAAACATCCAGATCAGATATGATACCTTAAAACATCCAGATCAGGTGATACCTTAAAACATCCAGATCAGATATGATACCTAAAAACATCCAGATATGTGATACCTTAAAACATCCAGATAAGATATGATACCTTAAAACATCCAGATCAGATATGATACCTTAAAAGTGACTCATTCTTTTCATGATTTACCCCTGACAGTTACTTATTCTAGCACTGGGATGCTGTTTATTGCTGGTAGGTATGATCAGAGTTTTAGTTAAGCAATGGAGTGGCCTATGTGTCTATATCTTATAACTTGAAACTATAATCAAATGTCTCTAGAGAAATTTTGCTTTTTATTTTAGAAATATTTATCATAGCCTTTAACTGTGTATAAGTTACTAGTTAAGTTTTTAGAAGAATTACTAAAATGTGTTCAATTTTATAGTCAGATGCAGTTAATTTGGTCTAGGTGCTACTTCAAATGTTTTATTCAGTTTCGGGACAAACTATACCTAGTTGGTGGCTGTATTCTTCTTTAATAACAGTATTCACACCAGATCATTTAAAGCAGGCATAAGAAATGATGCTGTTTCTAGGCAAGAATATGTGGCCACCTCCTGAATAGTCTAAAGTAGTCATTTAACCATTAAAGATATAGTAGGTAAAAGTTCCTATTCTCGGGCTGGAGAGATGGCCTAGCGGTTAAGAGCGCCGACCGCTCTTGCAGAGGACCCGGGTTCGATCCCCAGCACCCACATGGCGGCTGAGAACCGTCTGAAACTCCAACTCCAGGAGAACTCCAGCTCCAGGGGAATCCGACGCCCACTTCTGACCTCCGCGGCATTGCACGACACGGGTGCACAGACTTGCATGCAGACAATACATTCGTACACATACAGAAATAATAGAAATAATAAATAAAAAAAAAAAAAAAAAAGTTCCTATTCTCAGTTGTGTTGAGCAAAGCAGTATCTCCAGGAATCTTTATGTTTTGCAGTGAATCAAATAAAAATCTCTCAGGAAAACCTATTGATTAGATGTTTTACTTAACAGAAGGTATTTTTAAAAATTGTCACTCCATATAATATTATAATAGTTATACAATAAACCTGGTCTGGATTTGTTGCTGGATAATTGCTTTCTTACACATAGGATCTTACACATCATAAGAACATATATTTTTTATAATAAAAATCTTTACCAAAGTTTAGGCCTGTCACAAAGGAAGTATAAGGTAGTAATTTAGAAATATCTTTGATGCTGGGCATGGTCCCCCATGCCTTTAATCCCAGTATAGGTAGGCAGGTGATCTCTGTGAGTTCAAGGCCAGGCTGGTCTACTGTGAGTTCCAGGCAAGCTGGGGCTACAGGGCAGACTTCAACAAGAGAGAAATATATGGGCTGGGCGTGGTGGGGCACGCCTTTAACCTAGGCGCTTGGGAGGCAAGGCAGGCGGATCTTTGTGAGTTCAAGGCCAGCCTGGTCTACAGAGTGAGTTCCAGGACAGCTGAGGCTACAGGGAGACCCTGTCTCTAAAAGAAAAAAAAAAAAAAGAGAGAGAGAAATATATACATATATATATATATACACATATATATATATAGTTGATTATAGCTATTCCCACATCCTTCCTATTGAATCCGTTTATAGCCCCAGGATGCCTCCCTGACAAGGAGCAAATTATAAAGAAAACCCACTCTTCATACTAGGAATTTCCTGAAGAACGCTTTCTCTCCTCAGAATCCAAACCCATGCTGGTGCTAAAGTGGGCTTGACTAGCATGCACAAGGCTCTGTGTTAGACCCCTGTATTAGTTGCTTTTCTGTTGCTGTGATAAACAGCAGGACCGAGGCAACTTATAGAAGAGTTTATTTGGTTCCAGAGGCAGAGTCCATCATGGCAGGCAGGGAGGCATGGCAATGGACAGAAAGCTGAGGGCACACATCTTCAGACACTCATAGCAGAGAGGAAAGTGGAAGTGGGACAAAGCTGTGAACTTTCAAACCCCACCTCCAGCGACATGGTTCCTTCTGCAAGGCCATGCTTCCTGAAGATTCCATGACCACCCCCAAAAGTGCCACCAACTGAGGACCAAGTGTTCAAGTACTCAGGCTTATGGGGGACATTTTCCATTCGAACCACCACAATCCCCACTGCTGATTAAAAAAAAGAAAGCAGACTTAGGTAATCTCATTTTTTTAATCTTTCCCTTAAATGGTTATAAAAAAATAGAGCCATTGAAAGTGCATTCAAACATTAATTTTCTTTAAATCTCTTAATAGGAACCAAGGTTACATTCTGTGAGAAGAAGCTTTTCTCAATCTTCATCTGTGGGTTTGAAACCTCCATATGCTCGAAGCCCACACTTTCATCCTAGAAAAGCTTTCAGAGCAGAGGATTCAATTTTCACTCCACCTTCCTGTACTGATTTTGTTAAGTAGACTCTTGGATAACTATATTGTCCAGCAAAAGAAAATAACTAGGCCCATAAGTGGTCTAGTCACCAATGAGGGTTTGGGGATATGCTTAAGGTTAAATGTTAAATGTTTTTGCTTTTTTAAGAGAATTTTTAAATCTTAGTAGTCAGAACATTGCACGTGCAGAATTAAATCATGGTTTCCTTTATTAACTCAGACACTTGAGTAATATAGAGTTATAGCCTATAATAAATAGGACAAAAGTTGCCCTATAAGACCACAAATACCTTGATAATTTTTATGTGGTCATCATCTGTGTGTCTTACCAGAATGATCATCTTATATATGACCACTTAAAAACATTTTAGATGTTTAGATTTTTCAGTTATATTCCTGAAGTTTCATATTTGTAGGCAGAGCCATGGCTTTTTTTGGAAAATACATAGCAACAGACTTTTTTGTAATATAGTGTAACTAACCACCATCTTGTTAGAAATATAATGTGTAGTTTCTAGCTTTCACATTATATTGGTTTCACTGCTTTTATGTTTGTGTATTTTTACCTATATTAAGTGGTTTTAATAAAACATTTAAAATTCATATTTAAAAATTTACAAACATTGATATAAAGTGAATTTGCGTACTATAAAATATAAACTATCCAGAAATCTGCCATAGTATTTATTTTATACTAGTTACTATAACCAAAGTGACAGCATCCTTAAATGTTCATAAAGATTATCCAGATGTCCCTCCTTTGTCATTTACACATGAAATGGAAGGTTCTTAGAGCATCTTAGCAAGTATAAGTATCCACTGTTTACATCATGTCAAATTTGAATCTGTCAATATTCCTTTTATCTTTCATTCAGTTACTTCATAAGGTTCTAAGCTTTTATTAACCTTAATAGACTTTAAGACATAACATAGTTTTACTTTTTTAAATGCAAAGGATCTATGATTTCCTGCAGTTGGGGAATGAGAAGTTTTAAAAATTAAAAAGTCATAATAATTCAAATTTTTAATTAAAAAATAGCCCCACTATCTCTCTTGTCAATGCTTTATATTTATCATATATTCCAACTTCT
Source organism: Rhizomys pruinosus (assembly GCA_009823505.1). Taxonomy (NCBI): domain Eukaryota; kingdom Metazoa; phylum Chordata; class Mammalia; order Rodentia; family Spalacidae; genus Rhizomys; species Rhizomys pruinosus. Next base: position 861,468 of record VZQC01015323.1, on the reverse strand, counting down.
GTAAAAAAAATTGTTCCCTTGACAAAAGCTTAGATTAATAAAGCAATAAACTTATAAGTAAATATATAAATAAAATTTAAATAAACAATTTCACCTCATAGAAATTTATTCTAGAATGTAATGAGATTTGATAGCAAAATCCTAGGAAATACTAGGATTTCTCTATTTTAATTTTGCCTCTACTCCAAGAATTAATTTTGTCATACACTTGGGTTGAGAAAGAGCAAAAAAATAAATAAATAAGCTTCTTATAATATCAAGAAAATGAGAACCCAGTAGTAACTTGAAGTGATTTTTATCCTGTCTCATAAAGGATAATTAATATATTCATGGATGTACATATGTATTTGAGATATGTAATCCTAATAGTTCCAACCTAAAATATTAGGTATGTGAAAAAATGTAATAGCATAGTTTATTAAAGAATATCATTGTACATTCTAAGGCTATTCCATCTATTTAAGAGTTATTTTGAAAGTAACATGCTATATGCTGAGGCCCAGTATTCTGTTTCTATAGTCCTAGCCAAAATATCATGAAGCAATATATTTAATACTCAGCTTGTCTGGCATTTTCATCATACATTTTAATCCTGTATTTATTATTCAGGGTTATTAAGTATATACCAAGGCATTTATATTCTAAAGCTTTTATAAATTCCAAGAGTCTGAGATTAATTGTATTTTGCATTTTCAAAAAGCTGACACTGAAGTGTTTTTGTTATTCCACTTAGTTTAAGCAATTATGCTCTTTACTAAGATATATTGTACTTCCATATTACCTTCATTAAATTTTATAAAGACTCCAGACTATAAAGTACAAAAGAGATAAATTGTGATACTTTGTTCCTAATTTACAGATATAACATATTCATGCTAACAAAAGCAAGTTTAATAACTATGAAAGATCAGTGTTTTAGCTTTTAATTATCAAGGTCCTTTTTCTAAGCTGTGCTATAAGATGAACTAAGATGGACACTAGAACCCCATCCTGAGCTTCAGATATTTCTTCAACAACCACTGATAGAATCTAAAGAAATGTCTAATTAATAGAAAAGTATTGCCAAAAAAGTGAATCTTTTTTCCTTTATTTTGGGGATTAAAAACATCTAAAGAATAAGTTTAAAGTGTTCATTAACAATTTGAAATGAGATTTAATATAGTGTGTTTTTGCTAATCATATTAAGGATCTTTGTTTTTAACATATCTTTGATACCAAAACAGAGAAAGCTATATAGTATCCATTTATATAACATTTATAATGACATGTAAAAGAAATGTCCTAAAATCCTTATTATATCTAACCTATTGTGCAAACTAATTTTTAAAACATATTAAATACATTAATTTTGTTTGCCTTTTGTAAATACCCAAATGCTGATTAGTATTTTTATTATTGTATTCGGGCTACTTCAAACTTTGAAAACTGCTTTCAGTTAAAATAACATTAATATCCTAATGTCTGCATCAAAAGCAAAATGAAACTCAGCAAAAACCCTCTTTTTACTAAAGAGATGTTTATGTCTGTGTCCTGGCCACGTGGATAATCTATAGAATTTTTTAAAGCTTACATACCTTTACATATCTAGCTCCCTTCTCATAACTTGAAGGTGTTAATTAGGAAGTTTTCATTATTCCTTTTTTTCCATCTGAAATTACAATGATTTCCTGATGTTTACACTCAGCTATACAGTTACACATTTATATGGTTTCTATGCCCCAGAGCTGAGAGTTTCACTTTTAGATGATCTCTATGGATTGATAATAGAAAAAGAAATGTTGTGTGCTCTCTTTAGGCTAGAAAACTAATTTGTAAGATCTGTTGCATCTGAAAAAAAAATGTTTTATTCAAAATTTTGTATGAATTAATTACCTTCTAGAGACTAGTTTTATGTGGACAGCATTTAACTAAGAAAACATTTTCTTTCTTGAGTATCAAACAACCATTTTTTTTAATATTTTATACTAGGTCAGAAAAGTGTCATAACAAATGCTAAAAATGTTTCCTTCAAATCCAAGCCAAAAAAAAAAAAAATCCTTAAGAATGGCATGAAAATCCAGGCATTATCTTTCATGCAGCTAAATGTATTTTCCAATAGCTATCCTTGTATTTACAGCTTCCTTCTATAATACCAAAATGGGCTTCTTATACATTGTGACTTTATTTCATTAGATTCCAATAATGAGTAAAATATAAACACTGGCTAGAAAATGTAGGTTAGTGGTAGAGTGCTTGTCTAACATGCACAAGGCCATGGTTCAATCCCCAGCATTAAGTAAGTAAATAAAATAGAACAGAATTCAATAATAAAAAATCTTTTATATAAAATACAGGGAGTTTCTTATAGAAATTTAAATGTAAAATGTCATAATTCCAGTTTACCAGGGTTAAATATTTTTTACCTTTAGTAACTGGCATGTAAAGGCATTCCAAAATGTGCTATATATTTTAGGATATACCAGTTTGACTTTGTCAGCAGGTCACATACTGTGCATTTTAAAAAAAAAATACTGAAAAGCACCCATCAGTGCCTTGCTAACTAGGGTCTATGTTTGCATTTAAACAGAATCCTAAAGAAGTCATTTGAAACCTAAAATGTAGGTTTTCTTGGCCTTCCTAGCAAGGATCTTAAATGCCTATGGCTTTCTTCAATCTGTTTTCAATGACAGCTGAAATCAGTGGCAGACAGGACTTTGACTTTCCTCAAAGTGTGATTCATCCAGCAAGACAGCTCATCCCTGAAATATAAGACATCTAGTATTTGCGCAGTTCATAGTCAGGTTCTCAGTTTGAGTGGAAAATGTCTTGACTGTGACATGCCGTATAACTTAGCAGTTACTCAGTATGCAGCAATTTGGCTGATAAGATGGCATGTGCTTTGGTAATAACTGTAGTGCAACATCTGGTTTCTGCAGTCTTTAGGAAAGATGTCATAGAACTTAAATTGTTAGTACATAGATAAGTCTTTGATTAGTTCATTTGTATTAAAAGTATATGTATGAAATAAAAATTCCAATGTTTGTGGCCTCTAAGAAAATTCTCTACCTTTGTTACTATAATAGTCAATTCAAATAAACTTGAATATTGATGTTTGACCAAAAATAAAGGTTTATTTAAAGTATTAGGAAAATGTCATGACTCATGACTTTATCACAGAATACTTTTATTTACAGCAGAGCTTCTTAAACATTTTCCATTTGTGACTTGTAAAAATCCAAGGAATTTTTACACAATCCTGGTATACAGAGATACAGAATAATATAATACAAACTATTTATTAATAATAAATCAATCACACATTCTTTTAAAATAATCATTTGGTATGCATATAATTTTACCATTTATTAAAGGCTAATTAAATATGCATAGTAAAAGGAATACACTTGTTTATTTTTACATAAAGAATTAATGGAGGCTGGAGAGATGGCCTAGCAGTTAAGAGCACCAACTGCTCTTGCAGAGGACCCAGTTTCGATCCCCAGCACCCACATGGAGGCTGAGAACCGTCTTAACTCCAGTTCCAGGGGAATCCAACACCCTCTTCTGACCTCCGGCGCATTGCACAACGCGGGTGCACAAACCTACATGCAGACAGTACATTCATACACATAAAAAATAAAAATTAAAAAAAAAGAATTAATGGAGCCAGTGAGATGGATCAACAGGTAAAGGCACTTGCTGTGCAAACCTGGTGGCCTGATTTAATCCCCAGAATGCACATAAAGTTGGAAACAGAGAACCTAACCCACAGAGAGATGCTGTGGCGCACGTGCCCACACATGATGCATGTGTATATATACATAATACACACACACACACTAGTAAATCTTTTTTTTTTTTTTTTTTGTTTTTTTGAGACAGGGTCTCCCTGTAGTCCCAGCTGTCCTGGAACTTCACTATATAAACCAGGCTGGCCTTAAACTCATGAGTTCTAGCGTAAATCATTTTTTAATCGTTAAGAATTAAATCTTCATGCCAGGCACTGTGGTATGCGCCTTTAATCCCAGTACTTGGGAGGCAGAAGCAGGCAGATCTGTGAGTTCAAGGCCAGTGTGGTCTACATAATGAGTTCCAAGCCAGCTGAGGGAGACCCTGTCTCAACAACAACAAAAAATTGAATCTTCGTAAAAATACATTTAGAGCCGGGCATGGTGGTGCACGCTTTTAATCTCAGCATTCAGGAGGCAGAGATAGGAGTTATCTCTATGAGTTCAAGGCCAGTCTGGTCTACATGACAAGTTCCAGGCCAGCTGAGGCTGCAAGGAGACCCTGTTTCAAAAACACCAAAAAGAAAAAAAAATTTTTATTTATTTATTTTTGTATGTGTATGAATGTACTGTCTGCATGTAGGCCTGTGCACCCATGTCGTGCAATGCCGCGGAGGTCAGAAGAGGATCTCAGAGTTCTCCTGGAATTGGAGTTACAGACGGTTCTTAGCCACCATGTGGGTGCTGGTGATCAAACCCGGGTCCTCTGCAAGAGCAGTGGGTGCTCTTAACCGCTAGGCTATCTCTCCAGCCCCAAGAAAAAAATTTTTTAAAGAATTAAGTCTTGGGGCTGGAGAGATAGCCTAGTGGTTAAGAGCGCCAACTGCTCTTGCAGAGGACCCAAGTTCGATCCCCAGCTCCCACATGGCAGCTTAAAACTGTCTTTAACTCCAGTTCCAGGGGAATCCGACACCCTCTTCTGACCTCCGCAGCATTGCATGACACGGGTGCACCAACCTACATGCAGACAATACATTCATACACATATGAAAAAGAAATAAAAAATATTAAAAAAAAAGAATTAAGTCTTATATGAATATGATTCTGAAGGACATAAAACATAATGGGCACTTTTTAGGGTTGATCAGGAATTTAACTTTTATAATCACTAATGCTTAAAATGCTGCTTCATATAAATATATAATACAAAGCAGAAGGCTATTTAGGGCTATTTCAGAAATTGTTGGAAATTCTGTCCTAATCCCAAGATAAAATTGATTTAACATTTTTTGACAAGTCAGCAATTTTTTATTTACCTTTATTTTTTAGGTTAGCATAGAAACTAACTAGTTAAAAAAAAAATTTTTTTTTTATTTTATTTATTTCGGTATGTGTATCAATGCATGCAGGTTTGTGCACCCGTGTCGTGCAATGCCGCGGAGGTCAGAAGAGGGTCTCAGATTCCCCTGGAATTGGAGTTCTCCTGGAATTGGAGTTTCAGACGGCTCTCGGCCGCCATGTGGGTGCTGGGGATCGAACCCGGGTCCTCTGTAAGAGCGGTCGGCACTCTTAACCACTAGGCCATCTCTCCAGCCCCAGAAACTAACTAAAGTAAGTAGTAACTGCCATCTTTACACGTTTGTCACTATACTTTGTTCTCATTCCCTCCCCTCCCCAATGGCCTTCTCTGTGCCCCTCCCCCATCCAGTAGGATCCCTTCCTTCCCCTAATTAGTACCCACTTTGCTTTTTGGTTTTTTTTTTAATGTGTACAAGTGTTTTTGGCCTGTGTGTATCTAAGTACACCATGTGCATGCAGTGCCTACAGAGGCCAGAAGAGGGTGTCATATCCCCAGGAACTGGAGTTAAGGATGGTTGTTAGCTGACACATGGATGCTGGAACCAAACACAGGTCCTCTGCAAAAGCAGCCAGTACTCTTAACCACTTCTTTTTTTTTTTTTTAATTTTTTTTTAATTTTATTTATTTCTGTATGTGTATGAATGTACTGTCTGCATGCAAGTCTGTGCACCCGTGTCATGCAATGCCGCGGAGGTCAGAAGAGGGTCTCGGCTTCCCCTGGAACTGGAGTTCTCCTGGAATTGGAGTTACAGACGGTTCTCGGCCGCCATGTGGGTGCTGGGAATCGAACCCGGGTCCTCTGCAAGAGCGGTCGGCGCTCTTAACCGCTAGGCCATCTCTCCAGCCCCTCTTAACCACTTCTTTAAGACTTCTATTACTCTTATTTCTCATTTCCCTTAAGATCTCTTCCTCCCTAGCTCATGATCCTCTTTCTAGTCAAACAGCAATTTTTTTCTAACAGTATAACCCAATTAATATACTAATTTGGTACTTACATGCTTGAGGAATAATGGCTGGAAATTTTTTTTTCACATTAACACCATTATGTTTCCATAAGCACAGAAGAAGACTTTGTGCAGTAAAAACACTGCAGTTCCTAACACACAGTAGCTTTGCTTCTGAGCCCAGGTGTTTTGCACCATTCACTGCTGTTGCAATGGCATAACAGCAAGTGCAGTGCAGAGTGAACATTGTGTGCTTAGAACCAAGGCTGCAATGAAGCTGAGCAGTGCCACAGACAAAAACTACCAGAAACACCTCGGATTCATTATAGATTTGATTTTGAATGAGTTTTTAGTAGCTGTATGTTCAGAAAGCTTTTACTGCTGCCAAATTTTTCACCCTCAAATTTAGTTAATATGACCCCATATAGGCTTATAACCCACAGTTTAAGAAGCTGTAACTTAGAGGACAACTACTAGATTTGGAGCATCATTTTATTTATTTATTTTTTATTTATTCTTGTATGCATAAGAATGTACTGTCCACGGAGGTCATAAGAGGTTGTCGGATTCCCCTGGAACTGGAATTAAAGACGGTTCTCAGCTGCCATGTGGGTGCTGGGGATCGAACCCGGGTCCTCTGCCAGAGCAGTCAGCCCTCTTAACCACTAGGCCATCTCTCCAGCCCTGGAGCACCATTTTAAAAATAATAAAAGGCAATAATCTTAACAAAATAAGAAGCTGTAGACTGTGGCACACACCTTTGATCCCAGCACTTGGGAGGCAGAGGCAGAAGGATCCCTGTGAGTTCAAAGCCAGCCTGATCTACACAGTGAGTTCCAGGACAGCTGTGGCTACAGAGAGACCCTATCTCAAAAAGAAAAAAGAAAAGAAAAAAAAAAAAAGCTGTAGGCTATACTATATAGTACTAAAAAAAACACATAAGCAAATTTAGGATACAAAAAAGTTATTGAATATGCCATAATTTATGAAAAAGTTATCTTTTCCAAGTTCTTATTGTCATTTTCATAATCTGTCAATCTCAGAACACTGATGTGTCCTGGTTAAAAGTTCTTACATACTCGTGGAGACCCTAAAAATAATACAAGGCTATTGCCACTGTACTTGGTCGCCCAGCAGAACTTGATGGTAAGACCCTACTTACTGCTGGAGACAGCAAACATATTGGTCATAGGACATGGAGAAATCAAGTCAATGCTGACCAGGAAGCTCCCCCCCCCCCAGCTAGCTCTCATAATACCAAAGATGCTATTCAAGCTGCTAAAGGGGAAAAAAATCAGCAGTCTTACCCAGCTGTGAACCCTGTGAACTGCGACAATGACTAGCATGGCAAGATACATATTCCCATGGATGCAATAGTGGCACGAATGTTATGGGGGCAACTAAACCCTTTCTGATAGGATTTAAGGCCCATTGCACAGGAGGAAACCTGGTACTGCCAATATAGCCAAGAACCCATGGCTGCAGTGCTCACAGCCCACAGTAGTGATCCCACTACTGTTATTTTACTAAATAGACATAGCATCATACTGCTATCTAAATGTGTATTTCTCTACCCATGTATTAGTACAGGTCTCAGACCTCATGACAAAAGTTTCTTTGTCCAGTAGATGGTGGTTAACACAGAAATAACTGGTCCAAGTGCAGAGAATAAGTTAATTGTGGAGTGCTCAGCTACAAATGGAACTTGTATATTATACCCCCTCCCCAAGACTCAAGGACCATCTAGAAAGTGGGGTGGAAAGATTCTAAGAGGATATCAGAGAGAACTGGACCAAAACAGTATCTTCTGGACATGACCAGACTACACTCATGAACTCATAGCAGCTGTGGTTGCCTGCATAAGGCCTGCACCAGATCAAGCCAATCCACATTCTAGCATGGAAAGAAAGGCGCTCGCAAGCCCCCATCCTTAACTGAGGAACTATAAACAGTTGATAGCTTCTAGGGGATAGAGAAATCACCTTTCTTTAAGGGTGTAGCTCCTGGCCAATCTACCATGCTCCTGTGGATGGCACCATACTCATGAGTATATGGGTTATTAAATTGTTTGGGGGTTTCTTTTGTCGTTTTTTTTTTGGTCTTTTTGAGACAGGGTCTCCCTGTAGCCCCAGCTGTCCTGGAATTCGCTCTGTAAACCAGGCTGGCCTTGAACTCACAAAGATCCGCCTGCCTCTGCCTCCCAAGTGCTAGGATTAAAGGCATGCACCACACCCGGCTTAAATTGTATTTTTTTAAAAAGAGAACACACACTTTGGTGGGGCATAGAACTGAGGATAGATCTAGAAGTGATTAAGTGAAGGAGTTGTAGTGAATGTGACCAAGCTACACTGTATGAAATTCTCAAAGAACAAAAGTATTTTTTAAGGGTTTTTTTTTTTTGGTTTTGGTTTTGGTTTTTGGTCTTTGTGAGACAGAGTCTCCCTGTAGCCCCAGCTGGCCTGGAATTCACAGAGATCCACCTGCCTCTGCCTCTGCCTCCCAAGTGCTAGGATTACAGGTGTGCGCAACCACATCCAGCACTTAACGGTTCTTTTTTGCATGTAAATATACTTCTCTTCCTCACAACACTTAGAACTGTGGTCGTGGTGCTAACTGTGGTATATGAGGCAGGGAGTCTAAGCTTTACTATTTTACAGACTGTATAAGCCTCGCCAGATTAATTTTGTCTGTACCTCCATTTCAGCCAACAGGGACCCAAACTGTTCTGAGAACATGATCCTTCAGAATTTTCTTTGGAACTTTGTCCCACACAGGGCTTGCTTTTTGTTTTGTTTTGTTTGTCTTGGGATAGGGTCTCCTGTAGCTCCAGCTGTCCTGGAACTCACTATCTCACAGAGATCCACCTGCCCCTGCCCCCCAAGCGCTGGGATTAAAAGTGTGTAACACTTATCTGGATCTTTTTATTAAATCAGTCTATTCAGCATGAAATGGGGAAAGAAAAAACAGGATTTTTCCATCAGGAAATTTGCCCGTTCTGAATCCTACTTGTCTAAGAATAGCACACACAACCAAGAACAGAAGTATCCATTTAATACCTTTTAGCAACACAGATGGGATCTTTGTTGCTTCCAATGAATATGCAATGAATAAATATTGTTTTTGGTCAAGGGCAAGGAAAGGTCATGGTGAATTAAGGCTATATTATATTCCTGGGTCACAAGGCTCAGTGAGCCTATCTACATTATAACAAGCTAAGATCAACTTGTTAGTTGCAAGGTTAGGTAAAAACCATTCCTTACAGGGCAGGACATCTTGGAGCTACAGTTTTCTTCCTACATTTGGCACACTTAGTTTCCAGACATATACTGGCATCTCATAACATCCTGTTTTTAAGTGAGGGGCTATGAGGAAACTTTAAATTCATAACTATGTTGCTAACAGTTCAGTTCACAGTTAAGGATGAAGCTTCTATACTACCTCCTTACTTTGGTGACAATCCAAGTATGGCTAATACCCAATAACTACTCATACTAAGAGGGACAGCAAAAGGTATTGTTTCTCATTGTCAGGCCTACAGGAAGATCCTCTTGGTGTATGGTTCCTGAACCTCATCATGAAAATATAAGTAAAAATACAAGCCTGGTCTATACAGCAAATTCTAGGCCAGTTGGAGCTACAGGGAGACCCTTTCTCAAAAAGTAAACTAGTAGACATTCTCTTCAACTGGTAAAAATGCTGGGAAAATGCCTTGAGGAGGCAATTATAAATTATCATAAAGTAGCTTCAATAACCACATCTTATCCTAGAGGACTGTGCTCCCCTATAACTCAAGGATACATAATCCAATACACTGCCATTACTTTCTTGGGTGGAAGTAGAACAGTCAGGAAATCCATAAATCGACTACCACCATAATCTTGGTAATCTTACCACCTGCTACTTCCTGGGTCATCCTCTGGAGGTCCACAACCTGGACAACTATCCACACACTAGTATCAGAACTTCTCAAAGGTAAAGAACTACATCCCAATCACAGGTAAAACCTTGACAACAACTACAAAACTTGTGCCAATGACCCATCTTCCCATCTATGGCTTCCATATTCAACTTATTAGCTTGTTCACAACCTCTATAAAGTCCATAAGTTCTACTTCTAAAACAACTGAGATTCCAGTCCAATCAATATCTACTTGTTTCTGCAGCCACAGATTTTTCTAAATTGTGACATAATCTGAGTTTCCCTACCGAACAGGCCTGTATGTTTTAAAACAACAAAAAGGAAATACAATAGCACTGAATATATACTACTCACTGCTTCTTACATGACTTCATAAAAGTCTAGAGAGCTGACATCTCATGAGAGCTCTGATTTCTACTTTTTTGTCACTACCAGAGATTGAACCCAGGGCGTCTCCATGCTAGGCTCTCTACCATGGAGCTATACCTCCAGCCCCATCTCATTGTTTTCTTAATGTGACACCCATGAAAATCTGACGTAAATAGTCCTGTCACTTCTACGACACTGCCTCCAAGAAAACACAAAAATTAATACTTGAGAATTACAAGAGTACTTTGAAAAAGAATCCTTTAGGGAAAAAGGATCCTCAAGATGCAAATAATACAACTCTAGAAAAAGGGGATTCTTACCAGGCATGGTGGCGCACACCTTTAATCCTAGCACTTGGGAGGCAGAGGCAGGTGGATCTCTGTGAGTTCACCGCCAGCCTGGTCTACAGAGCGAGTTCCAGGCCAGCTGGGGCTACAGGGAGACCCTGTCTCGAAAAGACAAAAAAAAAAAAAAAATCCTACTGTCTACAATTATGCCCATCCTTTCTGGTTTCCTATTTCCTTGTGCCTAGTAGCTGTAAATGCATTCACAAGTAACAAACAGTCTGCACAAGAAGAATTCCATTAACACCACTCAGCAAGCCGAGCTCCAGGGGGACACATGGAAGATCACCCAAGGAAGATCCTCTGGGTCCATGGCAGGAACTACAGCACTTCGGTAAGAGTACTACAAGGAAAAGGTTAGCATCTCACTAGTTTCCTGTTTTCCTTTTATATAAATGCCGCCTTTCACCACTATGCAGACCTGGGAGATACTGTATCCTGTACGCCAAGTCTGTCCTATGGATCCCAGAAATAACTAGAATATGTCACATGCAAGCCCAGAATGATGCAAAGAACACTTGTGGAAATGGTATTTCCACCTCCAAAATGCCTTCAAGCATTCTGTTCCAAGCAACCTACAATCTGCCTCTTTGCTAATTAATGAACAGAAACTAGAACTATGGTGACATTTAGATCTGGGGAAACTGCCACCACAATTGTTTACTTCAGAGTCAGCCCTCTTTTCTTGCTACCATACTCAGAATGTTTGCTCCAGAGCAACCTCCCATTTCAAACTCTGGCTTAGCCGTCCAGTCACCTATGAGATAAAACACTGGCTTCCTATACTCACTGCATAAATTGTTACCCTAATGTCTTGTCTGAATGTTCTCTTAAGAGCCTTGGAGAGATCCCTAAATCAGTTTGAGATTTCTGAACACTGATTTCAATTTTCTCCCTTCACCATTACTTTCAATTAATGCAATCAAACAGATCTAAGGTACACAAAAATTTTCAAACTTTAATAAAAGGCCAGGCATGGTGGCATACCCTAGAATACAAACACTTGAAAGCCTGAACCAGGAGACTGCCAAGTTTAAGGCAAACTTGGACTATATAATGAGACCTTGCCTCAAATTAAAAATAATAATCTAGCAAAAATTGCTTTAATACCAACACAATTATTATATAATGTTTACATTGCAGTATAGATCCTGATTGACCAAAAGAAATCACATGAGGTAAGTTATGTACAATAAAATTAAGACTATAAATACAAAGAGCAAGCCAGGCATGGTGATGCATGCCTTTAATTCCAACACTCAAGAAACAGAGGCAGGCAGATCTCTGAGTTCAAGGCCAGCTTGGTCTACATAGCAAATTCCAGGCCAGCTAGGGCTAGAGGGAGACCCTGTCTCAAAAAACAAAAAAATACAAAGAGTGTACTACTCTTGTGAGGGTTTTACAGATTAATCATACATGTAACCAGTTATTAAAATTTAAATCTGGGCTGAAGAGATGGCTCAGAGGTTGAGTGCCCACTGACTGCTCTTGCAGAGGACTGGGTCAATTCCCAGCATCCACATGGCAGCTAAGAACTGTCTGTAAGCCTGGCATGGTGGCACACGCCTTTAATCCTAGCGCTTGGGAGGCAGAGGCAGGCAGATCTCTGTGAGTTCAAGGCCAGCCTGGTCTACAGAGTGAGTTCCAGGACAGCTGGGGCTGTAGGGAGACCCTGTCTTAAAAAAAAAAATTTAAATCTGTCATATACTCAAGAGCTTTATAGTTTTATCATATAAACCTGTTATATTTACTTTCTAGCTTATTGTAAATGTCATTTTCAGTAGGTTTTTTTTTTTTTTTTTTTTTTTTGGTCTTTTCGAGACAGGGTCTCTCCCTGTAGCCCAGCTGTCCTGGATCTCACTCTGTAGACCAGGCTGGCCTTGAACTCACAGAAATCCACCTGCCTCTGCCTCCCAAGTGCTAGGATTAAAGGCATGCACCACCACGCCCGGCTTCAGTAGTTTTAAAATGAGAATTCTGGCACATTTGCATTGTTAAAACAGCAGTGGTTTCGGATAGTTATGCCTTAAGAAAAATAATAAAATTCTAAAGATCTGTGAAATTAGAAGGTTGAAATTTAACTCTATTCTGAAACCACACTCTTACATAGTTAAATGTGGAGACCAGAGCCATCTGCTGGTTGAAGTGTAATATTACAAAGCACAACTGTTGGGACTAATCAGTCTAGGACACTGGTGTTTTTGTTTGTTTTTATTTTTATGTGTGTGAATGTACTGTCTGCATGTAGGTTTCTGCACCCGTGTCGTGCAATGCAGCGGAGGTCAGAAGAGGGTGTCGGATTCCCCTAGAACTGGAGTTAAAGACGGTTCTCAGCTGCCATGTGGGTGCTGGGGAATCAAACCTGGGTCCTCTGCAAGAGCAGTCGGCGCTCCCAACCGCTAGGCTATCTCTCCAGCCCAGGACACTGGTTTTTAACGGTCATAAGAATCTCTCTTTAAGGGGCTGGAGAGATAGGCTAGCGGTTAAGAGCACCGACTGCTCTTGCAGAGGACCTGGTTCGATCCCCAGCACCCACATGGCGGCTAAGAACCGTCTGTAACTCCGATTCCAGGAGAACTCCAGTTCCAGGGGCATCTGAGACCCTCTTCTGACCTCCGCGGCATTGCACGACACGGGTGCACAAACCTACATGCAGACAGTACATTCATACACATACAAAAATAAAATTTTTAAAAAAAAGAATCTCTTTAAAAATTAAAGGGGGGGGGGCTGGAGAGATGGCCTAGCGGTTAAGAGCGCCAACTGCTCTTGCAGAGGACCCGGGTTCGAATCCCAGCACCCACATGATAGCTGAGAACCGTCTTTAACTCCAGTTCCAGGGGAATCCGACACCCTCTTCTGACCTCCGCAGCATTGCACGACACGGGTGCACAAACCTACATGCAGACAGTACACTCATACACATAAAAAATAAATAAAACTTAAAAAAAAATCTTTAACAGGAGAACCAAGTGGGGCTAGCCTGTGAAAAAATGACATTGGGACTTCCAAACCTACTTTCAATCAGAGGGACTGTACTATTAATAATAAGCCTGGAAAGCAGAGCCCATGAGAGGTAGTTTGGACAAATAACGACTATGGTTTGGGAGATGAGACCGAATAGAATCAACAGCGTGTCTCTCAGCCATTTTTTTTCCCTGGGATACACTGGCAAACAAAGAACAGTGGTTAATGGACACAGCTATGAGTAGGGGTTATGCCTGGAAATGGCAAGAAACATCTTTTCACAGGGACACAGTGCATGTGTTCATCGGATACACCACTTTCTAAACACTTTCCTAGAAATGTAAAAACAATACATTTGCTCTTTACCACAAGCTAATGGAGAACTGAGTTTCTAGGTCCTGTGGGCTTTCACTAGCCAAGCCCTGGATTGGTCCAGTCTTGGAAACAAAAGCCCTGTTTCTGGTCCCAACTTCCTCCCTTCAAAGGGGCTTGGGTGTCCATAGAATCGCGGCAGGAAGTAGAGTTCTTCAAGGCTTCTCTCGGCGGCAGACACACCCAGCCTGGACAGCAGCCTGTCTGCTAGATTTGGGGTAACAGGCTGGAGCAAAGTTCCAAAAACTCGCAAACATTCCAAGGCTACGTGAAGCACAGTACCCAGCCAGGGAGAATCCGCTGGGCAATCCCAGTTCAACTTCCATGGTGTATGCCTTTGAACAAAGCCGTTAGTTTGACGAACACAGCTGGACACTGCCTCCAGAGCCTTATAGATCTGAAAATCATCATAGTAGTCTGCTACCTGCTTGGGCAAAGTGGCCACTGCACTTACAAGTGCGTAGTCTTCTGCCTGGGCACGAACCGATGGCCCTGTAAACCCCGGCTCACCGGGGAAGCAGGCAGTGCAGAAGGCGGGGTAGGTCCCAGAAGGATTTAGTCTGCTGGCAGTGCATCGGTTTAAAAGACCTCCTAAAGCATCTGCCAGCTCAGAATCCAACAACTTAACCACCTTTTCATCATAGTAGTCGCAGTCCCAGTTGGGAACGCCCTGCCGAAGAAGAAAGTAGCGGAACCCATCCACAGTATAGCGATCAAGACAAGTCCTGGGATCCACCACGTTGCCCAAGCTCTTGGACATCTTTTGGCCACTCACTGTCCAGTGAGAGTGGACATAGATGCGATGCGGTGGAGTCAATCCGGCACCTAAGAGAAGGGCAGGCCAATAGATAGCATGAAATTTGAGAATGTCCTTACCTATGATATGAGATGTGGACGGCCACCAAGATTTGAACTCAGCATCTGGGTAGCCAATTACAGTGAGGTAGTTTACCAGGGCATCCAGCCATACATAGATGGTCTGCGAATCGTCCCCAGGGACTGGAATGCCCCAATGCAAGTGGCTACTCTTTCGAGAAACGGACAGATCAGGCAACTCCTCCTCCAGCCACTGAAGGACCGCCTGGCAGAAAGGCTCCGGGGTGATTGCCTGAGGGTTGTTTCGCAGCCAGCTCTGGAGAGGTACTCGGAACTGGGAAAGCCTGAAAATATAGTTTTCTTCCTTGGTCCAGGAGACAGGATGCCCGCTCTCGAGAGATACCGGGCACGAATCGCCCGACGGACCCAGCTGCCAAGTGACCTTGGCTTCAGGCAGGAAGCACTCGTCGGAGGCGCAGTACCACCCCTCATAGAGTCCTTTGTAGAGCAGACCCCGGGCCTCCAGCACCCCCCAGAAGTGTTGCACCGCCAGCCGGTGCCGGATCTCGGTGGTGCGGATGAAGTCGGTGGAAGAGATGCCAGCCTCACCGAAAAGCTGCTGGAACTGGGAGGACACCCGATCGCAAAGCTCGATGGGGGCCAAGCCCGCACTGGCCGCCGCCTGCTGGATCTTCAGGCCGTGCTCATCCGTGCCGGTGGAGAAGCGCGTGGAGGCAGAGCCGGGAACTCGCAGGCGACGGTGGCGGCACATAGCGTCCGCTAGCAGCGCCGAGTACAGGTGCCCGATGTGCGGCGCCGCGTTCACGTAGAAAATGGGCGTGGTGAAGTACGCGCGCGCGTCTCGGGCCTCGCCGCGGGCACAGGGAGAGCAGGAACCGTAGCGGCGAAAGCCACGGGTCTCCGAAGAACAACGACCGGTCCCCGTGCGCGCCAGCAGCCTGAGAGCCGACAGCGGCAACATAGTACCAGCCCGCCGCTACACAGGAGACGGCCTTCTAGAAGCACGTGCGGGGTGCGCATGCGCAACTGGATGGCGCCGCAGCTTCCGGCCAGAGAACCAATGAAGGACGGACGCCGACCCTACCATCCCGCCCACAGCACCTCCCTCCGTGGGCTTCCTGCCGGGCTGGTGCGTAGGAGTCTGATCTTTGTCAAGGGCATTTAGTGTCAAGGGCGATTATGAAAAGGAGCTATGATGAGCTTTGAGTTGCAGTTTTACACTTGTTTCCGTTCTGGGCTGAGCTGCTGGTTCTTTTTTCACCAAAACTGTCATTAGTTGGCAGGTTATAGGACACAAATACAATCTGGTCATAAACTCTAGTCCCCATCTGAACTATCACCTAAAATTTCATCTCAGAATCTAAATAAATCTGAAAGGAAATAAAATAATTTTCTAGAGCACTTAGGAAAGGATAAACACTGGCAAAAATCTTTGGTTTTGGTTTTTGACAGGGTCTCCCTGGTCCCAGACCTCCTGGAAGTCATGATGTGGATCTGGGCCTCAGTTCTCTCAGAGATCCACGTGCCTCTGCCTCCCGCTGAGACTAAAGGTGTATGCCACTACGCTAGGCTTTGGGGGGAAAAAATCTTTACCTAAACATTTTCGCTGAATCAAAAGGTAGACTGAGAACTCCCAGTTGTTCTCTGCCAAAAGTTACTAAGATCTTGGGAAGTGAAGTGTTATTGCTGTGCACATAAGGAAAAATTAACTTTCATGTTTGTTTCTCAAAAATAGTTACAATTT
The DNA here is from genome assembly GCA_009823505.1 of Rhizomys pruinosus. Lineage (NCBI taxonomy): Eukaryota > Metazoa > Chordata > Mammalia > Rodentia > Spalacidae > Rhizomys > Rhizomys pruinosus. Next base: position 844,905 of record VZQC01015323.1, on the reverse strand, counting down.
GCCGGGCGTGATGGCGCACGCCTTTAATCCTAGCACTTGGGAGGCAGAGGCAGGTGGATCTTTGTGAGTTCAAGGCCAGCCTGGTCTACAGAGTGAGTTCCCGGACAGCTGGAGCTACAGGGAGACCCTGTCTCGAAAAGACAAAAAAAAAGTTACAATTTTTGACAATGGGCGTAGTGGCGCAAGCCTTTAATCCCAGCACTCACTCGGGAGGCAGAGGCAGGCAGATCTCTGTGAGTTCAAGGCCAGCCTGGTCTACAGAGCGAGTTCCAGGCCAGCTGGAACTAAAAGGGAGACCCTGTCTCAAATAGACCAAAAAAAAAAAAGTTACAATTTTCTTCTAAAATAGCCTTGAAGTTCTAGAACAGGAGTTTTAGTAAGGAATCCTAGATTTTAGCAGGAGAGAATTCAGGAATCCAGAACTGGATTAATATCCAGTTGGATATTAATATCCATGTTGGATCACAACATACTCTCATCTACAACTGTCCTTTCCACCCCCATTTAACGTAAATAGTGCATATATGCACTTCCTAAAATGAGATGGTGCCTATCAGCCCACACTCAACCTAAGTCCTGTAAGTGGTTCTCACAGGATGGTCCCCAAAGCAGCAGCACAGGCACACCTAGAGCTTCGAAAGAAATGCAAAATCTTTTTTTTCTTTATTTTACTTTATTTATTTTTTGTCTTTTTAAAACAGACTCCCTGTAGCCCCAACTGTCCTATAAACTGTCCCAGTTTATAGACCAGGCTGGTCTTTATCTCCCAAAGATCGGCCTGCCTCTGCCTCTCCAGTACTGGGACTAAAGGTATATACTACCATACCCGGCTCATGTCTTCAATTTTTTGTTTTTGTTCTGGAGGGGGTTGTTTGTTGTTTGTTTGTTTGTTGTTGTTTTGGTCTTTTTTTTTTAATTTTTTTTTATTATTATTTATTTATTTTTGTATGTGTATGAATGTACTGTCTGCATGCAGGTCTGTGCACCCGTGTCGTGCAATGCCGCGGAGGTCAGAAGAGGGTCTTGGATTCCCCTGGAACTGGAATTCTCCTGGAATTGGTCTTTTTGAGAGAGGATCTCCCTATATAGCTCCAGCTGACCTGGAACTCGCTATGTAGACTAGGCTGGTCTTGAATTTAGAGATTTACCTCCCTCTTCCTCCAGAGTGCTGGGATTAAGGCATGCACCACCCTGCCCAGCTAAGTGTTTATCACTTCTAAGAGTTTTCTAGTGGAGTCTCCAGGGCCTTTTATGTATAGAATCTTATCATCTACAATATAGAGAGACTTTGATTTCTTCCTTTTTTATTTGTATCTCTTTTATTTTATTTCTTGTCTAATAACTAATTCTTCCAGTACTGTACTGAATAAAAATGGAGAGAGTAGACACCCTCATCTTGTTCCTGATTTTAATGGAAATGGTTTTAATTTTTCCACATCTGAAACAGTGTTCACCGTAAGTTTGACATATATATATCTTTTATTATGTTAAGATATGCTCCTTCAGCCAGGCGTGGTGGCGCGTGCCTTTAATCCTAGCACTCAGGAGGCAGAGGCAGATGGAGCTTTGTAAGTTCAAGGCCAGCCTGGTCTACAGAGTGAGTTCCAGAACAGCTGGGGCTACAGGGAGACCCTGTCTCAAAAAGACCAAAAAAAAAAAAAAAAAAAAAAAAAAGATATGCTCCTTCTAGTTCTAGTTTCTTCAGGACTGCTAACACAAAGGGATGTTGGATTTTGTCAAAAAACTTTTCTTGAGGGGGCTGAAGAGATGGCCTAGTGGTTAAGAGCACCGACTGCTCTTGCAGAGGATCCGGGTTCGATCCCCAGCACCCACATGGCGGCTGAGAACTGTCTTTGACTCCAGTCCCAGGGGAATCCGACGCCCTCTTCTGACCTCCGAGACATTGTCCTACACGGGTGCACAGACCTACATGCAGACCATACATTCATACACATAAAAAATAAAATTTTTTTAAAAACTTTTCTTGAAATGACCACGAGTTCAGTATTTGAGTCCATTTATGAAATTTTAATTTATTTTTATTTCATGTGTATATTGCCTGCATGTATATAAGTGCACCTGTGATGTGCAATCCCCTCGGAGGTCAGAAGAAGGCATCGGATCCACTGGAACTGGAGTTACAGACTGCTGTTAGCCACCACATGGGTACTAGAAACAGAACCCAGGTCCTCTGCAAGAGCAGCCAGTGCTCTTAACTGCTAATCCATTTCTCAGCTGCCCATTTATGAAATTTATAACATTCACTGATTGGCATATATTGAACCAGCCCTGCATCTCTGTAAGAAAGCAAATTTGATCATGGTGAATGATCTTTTTGATATGTTCTTGAATTCAATTTGCAAGTATTTTGTTGAGAATTTTGTATCTAAGTTCCATCAGGGAAATTTGTAAACTTTTTTTTTTGTAAACTTTTTTTTTTTGTAAACTTTTTTGTTTTGTCTGTATCTACTTTTAAAATTTTTTATTACATTTGTTTATTTATATGGGTGCATGGGTAGACACACACATGCCACAGTACACATATGGAGGTCAAAAGACAACTGGAGGGCATCAGTTCTCTCCTTCCATGATACAGGTCCCCTGGATTCACTCAGGACATCAGGTCAGGTAGCAGGAACCCTTTACCCACTGAGCCATCTTGCCAACCCCTTTATCTACTTCTAGTATGAGGGTAAGATCAGCTTCATAGAAAGAGTTTAATAATTCCTTTTCTATTGTATGGACTAATTTGAGAAATATTGGCATTAATTCTTCTTTGAAGACCTTATGAAATTCCCCAGCAAATCCATCTGGTCTAGTTTTCTTGGTAGGTAATATGCATCTAGAAAATCATCTCCTTTAGCTTTCCAATTTAGTGAGATATTTGTATCTATTGGAATTATTCCCCTTTCCTCCCTAATTTTATTAATTTGCATCATTTGAGAGAGGGTCACCCTGTAGCTCCAGCTGGCCTAGAACTTGCTATGTAGATCAGACCGGCCTTAATCTCACAGAGATCTGTCTGCCTCTGCCTCCTGAGTGCTGGGATCAAAGGCATGTGCCACCACACACACAAAACAAATAGAAAAGAAAAATTAAGGTGGAGAAACAATCGAGGAGGACAACCTCTGGCCTCCACCTACACCTACAGGGGCAAGCACACATGCATATACACACCACACACCACACACACATACCACACACACACACACACCACACACACAACACACAACACATACCACACACACATACACGTACCACACACACACCACACACCACACACACCACACACACACACCACACACACCACACACACCACACACACACACCACACACACATACCACACACATACCACAAACACCATACACACTATGATGGTTAATCCTGGGTGTCAACTCGACTGGACTAAGGAACAAATAAGAGAAAAATGATCTTCGGATTGGACTACCTCAACCCGGATGGCCCACCCTAAATGTGGGCGTTACCCTCTGCTGGCAAGCAGTTATAAAAGGCCATGGCAGAGGGAGCTGGTCCCTTTTTCCTGTGGCTTGCCTCTCTCTCACTGGTGAGTTTGTCTTGCTGCTGTGATCAACCCTACGGATCCCAGCGTGTACTGAGACCAGCAGATCTCCTGGAATCCATCGGGCCTTCAGCACCAGATTGGGACTACTGAGATATCCAGCCTTGCAGACTGAGCAGTTCCCTGGATTCTCAGCCTCTCCAGTGTGGTGTGGCTACTGTTGGACTCCTTGAACTCTGTCACGTGAGCAAATCAATAAATTTTTTTTTTGTCTTTTCGAGACAGGGTCTCCCTGTGGCCCCAGCTGTCCTGGAACTTACTCTGTAGACCAGGCTGGCCTTGAACCCACAAAGATCTGCCTGCCTCTGCCTCCCAAGTGCTAGGATTAAAGGCATGCGCCACCACACCCGGCGCAAATCAATAAATTTTATATAGCTATATATTCATCCTGTTGCTTCTGTTTCTTTAGAGAACCCTGACTAATACAGATTTTGGTACCAGAAGTGGTTCTAGGGAAATAGAACTGAATGGTTGAATTTCTTTAGTGGGCTTGGTAGTTTCTGGAGCCAACTCTCCAACCCAATGAAGCCTAGAGTTACTGAAGGCTCTCCTGGTGGCATGAAGAGGAATGATAATCCTTGGTGCAGACTATTTGATGTAATTATGAAGATAGATCCATTTGACTCACCTAACTCGCCTCTTGTGAGAAGCAAGGAATTTAGCCACTCTATATATAAAACGTTTGAGAAATTGTGGAAAAATAAGGAAAATAATGATGTTGCCTGGTTGCTCCTAGCATCTCTGGATAAGGTGACAGAGGAAAATAAGGAGCTCAGTGATAAAATTGACCACCTCCAGATTCGAAACAACAGTTTAAAAGTTTCCAAGTATGCTCTGGAAGAGAATCTTCTCTCCAGCAGCCAAAGAGCTAAAGTGGCAGAAATTCAAGCTGGAGCCCTTATTATACGTTTGGCTGATTTACAATGCAAATTTAATTCCCAGCCACGAAGAGTGTCAGCAGTCAAAGTGAGAGCACTGGTGGGGAAAGGGTAGAACCCTGAAACTTGGGATGGAGATGTGTGGGAGAACCACGAAGATGAGGATTTTGAACCCTTGGATTCTGAGGGATTTTCTTTATCTGAGGAATTAATCTCCCCACCCTCAGCAGAGAATCCACACCCTGCAGATCCCCCCTCCCTACCCTTGTCTGAGGAAACTAATCTCCCCTTCCCAGTGGGAGCTACTGTCCCTCAGGGTCCAGCAATCATTGCCTCCAGACCTATAACCAGAGCCAAGACCTGCAGAGGTGCTTGCTGATGGAGGAAATATAGAATGGGTAGAAGAAGGTAGTCATAAATATCAGCTGAGGTCACAGGACCAGTTGCAGAAACGTGGATTATAATAGATATTAACTTTTGTCCTATTTGGTTAAGAATGTGCTTGTTCGTATATATACATATATTAAGCAGATACTTGTGTTCCCTTTTGAATGTGCAACTGAGATAAGTGTTAAGTGTTGTCATATTTAGTTTATTAGATACTGAAGGACTAAGTGCTCCTCAAGGACATTACCACCTACTCTAAGATATAATGCTTTGCTATTGCACATGAGACACTTATAACCTGTTAGGTGGAATAATGACCTTGCCATTGTTCACAACTGACATTTAAGCATAACATAAGGAGAGGCTATTTATTGGGTGTCAAGTTGACAAGGGGTGGACTTGAGATGGTTAATCCTGGGTGTCAACTCGACTGCACTAAGGAACAAATAAGAGAAAAAGGATATTCGGATTGGACTACCTCAACCCGGATGGCCCACCCCAAATGTGGGCGTTATCTTCTGCCAGCAGGCAGTTATAAAAGGCCATGGCAAAACATTCCCTTTAAAGGTAGGAACTCAGCAAGGCTGCCCCCTGTCACCACTCCTCTTCAATATAGTGCTTGAAACACTTGCTAGAGCAATAAGGCAAGAAAAGGAAATTAAAGGAGTACTAATTGGAAAAGAGGAAGTCAAGCTATCTCCATTTGCTGATGATATGATTGTTTACTTAAGGGATGCTAAAAACTCCACCAGAAAACTCCTGGAAACGATTAACAGCTTCAGCAAAGTGGCAGGATATGAAATTAACCTAAAAAAATCAATGGCCTTTACACCAAGAACAAGCAACTGGAGAAAGAATTCAAAGAGACCTTCCCACTCACAATAGCCTCAAAAACAATAAAATACCTAGGAACAAACCTAACCAAAGACACCAAGGATCTCTACAACAAAAATTTTAAACCTTTAAAGAAATAAATTGAAGAAGACATCAGAAGATGGAAAAACCTCCCATGCTCATGGATTGGGAAAATTAACATTGTAAAAATGTCCATTCTACCAAAACTCTTGTATAGATTTAACGCAATTTCAATCAAAATCCCCAAGAGTTTCTTCACAGGCTTGGAAAAAAAAGTCCTTAAATTCATTTGGAAAAACAAAAGACCCCGAATAGCCAAAACAACCCTGAGCGAAAAGAGCTACACAGGGGGGATCTCTATACCAGGCTTCAAACTATACTACAGAGCTATAGTCATAAAAACAGCCTGGTACTGGCACAAAAACAGACCTGTTGACCAATGGAACAAAACCAAAGATCCAAATCTGAGCACATACAATTTCAGCCATCTTATATTTGACAAGGGGGCCAAGAAGCCACAATGGAGAAAAGACAGCATCTTCAGCAAGTGGTGTTGGCAAAACTGGATCACCACTTGTAGAAGAATGAAATTAAACCCCTACCTCTCGCCCTGTACAAAAGTCAACTCCAGATGGATCAAAGACCTCAACGTGAAACCCCAAACTCTGAAGGTGAGAGAAGAAAAAGTTGGCAGCAGACTACAAGACATAGGCATAGGAAAAGACTTCCTAAATCAGACAGCAGCTGCTCAAAAATTAAGGTCAACAGTTGACAAATGGGACCTCATTAAACTCAAAAGCTTCTGTACATCAAAAGAAACAATCAAGGAAGTGAAGAGAAATCCCACAGAGTGGGAGGAAACCTTCACCACAGATACATCTGACAAAGCATTGATTTCCAGAATATATAAACTACTCAAAAAACAAAGAAAAAAGAAAACAAATGACCCACTCAATAGATGGAGCAAAGAACTGAACAGAGACTTCACAAGTGAGGAATTAGAGATGTCTGAAAACACCTTAAGAAGTGTTCAACATCACTAATCATTAAGGAAATGCAAATCAAAACCACTTTAAGATATCATCTTACTCCAATAAGACTGGCTAAGATCAAGAAAACAAATGATACCAAGTGCTGGAGAGGTTGTAGGGAAAGGGGAACACTCATCCACTGCTGGTGGGAATGTAAACTCATACAGCCACTATGGAAAGCAGTGTGGAGAACCCTTGGAAGACTTGGAATGAACTTGCCACCCAACCCAGCCATACCACTCCTGGGCATGTACCCTCAAGACTCACCCCACCTCAGAGATACATGCACAGCCATGTTTATTTCAGCTCTCTTCACAATAGCAAGGAGCTGGAACCAACCCAAATGCCCCTCAACTGATGAGTGGATAGAGAAAATGTGGTACATCTACACAATGGAGTTCTATGCAGCAGTAAAGAAAGACGACATCATGAGCTTTGCAGGAAAATGGCTGGAACTAGAGGACATCATGCTGAGTGAAGTAACACAGTCCCAGAAAAACAAAACAACGAATGGTATCCCTCATCTGTGGATGCTAGTGCCAATTACTTAGTTGTAAGTATTTCTTGTGTAGGGCCCCCTGAGCTTTTGTCCAAAGCAGTTGGGTGTAATGCATATTGGAAACAACAATAACAACAACAACAGAAAGGACTGCATCAAAGAACTGACTGAAACAGTGAACTTCTGCTCAAAACAGTCAACTACCTCATGGAGGCCACCTTTTTACCTACAATAAATGTTGATGGCTTCTTTGTGCTAAATTACCTGCTTGGCTGTTTACACTGAAAACTTGGCCTTAGCTGGATTTGCCCACATTAGCAAACCCAAGACACCACCTTGGGAATAAAGGCACTCACGAGTCACAGGGTCTGAAAGCAGGCCCTGAGATATGATGTCACTCTGGGTATAAAAACAGAATACTTTGGACTAATAAATGGATTTTCCCTTTTGCCATCATTTGGGGAGTCCCTAAATTCATTAATTTTGTGCGCATGAACTAGGCCCTTTTGGCACAGGGCTCATGGTTGGCACTAGTGGATTTTGGCTGGAAAGGGGTGGATCTGCAGACCACCAGCCTGGAAAGTGTGTGTTGGTTTGGCTTGCTGGTTTTGACTGGACAGAGGTCTGCAGCTGGCCATCAGTCTGTGTAACCTGGGGGTGTGGATCTGTGACAGGTGAGTTTTGTTCAGCCATAGCAGGGCAATGGCCAATGGCCAATGGCTGATGCCCTGGGCCAAAAGCCTGAGACAGGACGGGTAAGCCGGGTCAGGCTGGGCTGTGAAATTTCAACAGCCAGCTGAAGCTTTGCGCTTTAGCTTCCGCTCCCAGGAGACTGGCGGCTTCTCCCCATCTCCCCACTGATTCTGCAGGTTCCATGAGATCTTCAGTTTATGTTTATGACCACAGATTACCACAGCTGTCAGTGTTCATTTGGATATTTTCTGTTTCTCATTTTCTGGCTTTCCCTCACTGTGTTTTATAGCAAAAGAAATCCCACAGATATGTGCCACAAGCCATGCTCTGAAAACAGAAGAATAAACAAAAAGACACAAAAGTTCAATACCGCATCCCCCCACCCCCAGAGTTTGAGGATCATAATCGAATTTCTGTGTCACTCGCTCCAAGCCACAGGGACCATTGCAGAAAAGAGGGAAGAAAAATGTAAAAGCCACAAGAAAGGGGTGAAGTATTATATAGCAATTTCTTGGGAGGTAAAAACATTCCATCTTATAAGAAAGCTCCCTCCAGGCTAACACTCCCTAAGATGTAGGATGTTCTAAGGGACTGTGAAACTTAACTTTCCAGCCTGCAGGGAAGCTCCTTAAATGAGGAAATAACTCAAACACTTCAGGAAGTCCCTAAAACTGACCAAGGACTGATGAAAAATAGCACTCAGGAGGCAGAGGCAGGTGGATCTTTGTGAGTTCAAGGCCAGCCTGGTCTACAAAGCGAGTTCCAGGACAGCTGGGGCTACAGGGAGACCCTGTCTCAAAAAAAAAGACCAAAAAATAAATAAATAAAAAGAAAAAAGAAAAGAAAAATAGCCTGCGGCCATCAGGGCTGCCCTGAAGAGGCTGGGATCAACTGGGCTGCCTGGAAAACACACTCTCTAACCTGTTGAGCTGCCTTCTAGCTGTGCAGTGCACTCTAGATCTCCAGCTTTTGAAACTGTCACCCTGCTGAGACTAGCTTTTGGTGATTCAGCTGACTTTCAGTTATTTCTACTCCTGAAAGTAACCCCAATAAATTCATTGGTTCACCAATCTGGACTTGGTTATACCCTTCCTTTGGTCTCTCATTGGTTGTTCCTCTCGGAGTGAAAAGACATGTGCTCACATCTCTTTGGGAACAGAATCACACAACACATGTGTATAGTAGGTATCCCATAAATATTTGAATTTTTGCTGAATCTGCTTCTTTTACTGGAGACAAGTAACATAGGTTGGATTTTCATGTCACTACATATAAAAAAGAAAAACTTGTAAGACATAGGTTGATGATAGTACATAATTATCTCTTAGAAGCTTTAAGGTTTTGTTTATCTAAATTGGTCTGGTAAATACAATCATATATGTGTTCTAGGGATTCTAGATCTTCTCAACCTAATCATCAATATTAACCTTCACACTGTGCTATCAGTTATGGAGAACATTTTCATGAAGCTCATTCATTTATGGAAGGAGTAAGTAACTCCTGCTAGAACATAGATACATCCCAACTCCATCCTATATAGCCTGCATGTAGACGGCGACAATACAGAACTGAAAGCTAGCCTTAAATCTACCATTGAGCACAAAATATAATTCAATACAGAAAAGTTGCACCACCATGCTCAGTAAAGTTTATGGGTTTTTAAAACTAAGGGAAGAAAATAAAACATAAAGCCTGGTGCCACTTGGGAACAAGCCACGCTCCTGGGAGACTGAAGCAGGCAGCCTACACCAGCCCAGCCACCCTAGACCAGCCTGAACAACAGAGCAAGACCCTTCTCACTTTTTAAAAAATATTTTATTTATAGTCAGACATGGTGGTGCACAACTTTAATCCCAGCACTCAGGAGGCAGAGGCAGGCAGATTTCTGTGAGTTCCAGGACAGCTGGGGCCACAGGGGGACCCTGTCTCAAAAAAAAAAGTATTGTTTTTATTTTAGGTGTATGAGTGTGTTGTCTGCATGTGTGTATGTGTGCCTATGTCACACATTGCCCACAGAGGGCAGAAGAGGATGTCAGATCTCCTAGAACTGAAGTTATACATGGTAGTTAGCCACTATGTGGGTGCTGGGAATCGAACCTGGGTCCTCTGCAAGAGCAATCAGTGTTCTTAACTGCTGAGCCATCTCTATAGCCCCAAGACCCTTTTCTCAATAATAGCAACCTCTACATTATTTAAAGGGGTCTCAGAAAGACAAATGCAGAATGCTTTCTCTCATATACAGATTCTAGTTGCTGTTAATTATATGTATCCAGGTGGGAGCAAATATGAATAAAGGCCAGATAACTAAAAGGGGGCACAAGAAACTGGGAGGGGGGAGAAGCTTTCAAAGAGGGATGGGGAAGACAACAGAGCAAAGTGGGAGGGGTACACTGGGGATGAAAGGGTCAGTAAGGAGAGGGGGCAGGGAGATGGGGGATGAGAGTAGAAAGAATCAACCAAGTGAATATGAGTGACAATACCACAGAGAAACTATTAATATGAGTGACAGAGAAACTTAATTTTTAAAATAAAAATAAAATACTTTAAAAAGAAGAATTCACATATGAGATGAAATTTAAAACTAAAATTTCAGAAGTGACTTGTTAAAAACAAATAACAGGAGGCGTGCCATGTACACAGGCAAGCAGCCTGTGCCAGACCAACTCAGCTGCAGGGTATCCCTACAACCAACCTAGAGGAACTGGCTGGCAGCAGCAGAGGGAGCACAGGGCTCAGAGGGAGTCATAACAGTTGTTACCTACCCAGTTCTTGGAGAATAGAAAGGGAAGAGTGAGCTATACCTCCCAATATATAACCAAAATTGAAAACCTGAAATCTAGACAAGTCAACACTCCATAAATAAAGAGAAGGAATCAGGGAAAGAGATCCTTCAACACAGTGAAGAGGCATTTGAGATTCACCTCAGAATACAGGCAAAAGGAAACCCACATGCCAAGAGCACAAAGAAAGAACAATATGGGAAAAGCCCAGAAAAATTCCACACTAAAGTCTACTGAACGTACGGAGGAGGTCCCCAACAATGGGACCTCCCTGGAGGTAGCCCAGGATATAGATTGTAAAACAATCACAGATATATTCAAATAAATCATAGAACTAAGGGGAGAGAATGAAAAACTCAGAAAAGACCTAGAGGGAAAGAATGACAAACTTCAGAAAGAACTAAAAGGAGAAAATGACAAACTCCAGAAAGAGCTAGAGGGAGAAAATTACAAACTCCAGAAGGAAGTGGAAACACTGAAAAGATCCCATGCTGAAATGAAAAAGGAAACCAACCAGCAAACCAAAGAGCTACAAGAAGAGATTGAGAAGCTCCAAAAGGTAATGGAAATAGTAAGAAAACACAAGACAAAATGAAAAAAGAAATCAAACACTCATCCAATCAAGAGGAAAGAATGGGAAAAAGCTTCAGAAGCAGAATGGAGGAAGCAGAAAAAAAGAATATCAGACCTGGAAGATATCACAGAACAACTAAAAAGCTCAAGTAAAGACTATGAAAAATATAAAAAATACACAAGAGTGGAACCACCAGGAAATGTGGAACACTATGAAAAGATCAAACCTCCACATTATAGGGACAGAGGAAGGAGAAGGATCCCAAGAGAATGGTATTGATCAGATCTTCAACAGAATAATAGATGAAAATTTTCCCAAACTAAAAAAAGACAAATCTATAAAAATACAAGCAGCACATAGAACACCGAATAGACAAGACCAGAAAAGAAACTCCCCATGCCATATCATAGTTAAAACATTAGACACTCAAAATAAAGACAAAATTCTAAAAGCCACAAGAGAAAAACAAGTTACACATAAGGGGAAACCTGTTAAAATTACAGCTGACTTCTCAGTGCAAACTATGAAAGCAAGAATAACGTGGACCAAAGCATTCCCAGTGCTAAACAACTACAAATGCCAACCCAGGTTACTATACCCAGAAAAAATGTTGATTCAAGTTGAAGGAAAGAGAAAAATCTCCCATGACATAAACAAGATGAAAGAATACATGTCTGGAAAACCAACCCTTCAGAGAATACTTGAAGCAATTCAAAGGGCAAAGGAGAGGAGCAGCTATCCCCAGGCACCTGAAAAGGGAAATTATTAAAAGCATAACTGCAAAAGTAGAAACCTAGCCCAAAAATGTAAATGGAATGGATGATAAGGGGAAAGGAAGCAACACACATCTCTCAATTATAACCTTAAATATTAATGGATTAAGGGGCTGGAGAGATGGCCTAGCTGTTAAGAGTGCCGACCACTCTTGCAGAGGACCCAGGTTTGATCCCTACCCACATGGTGGCCAAGAACCATCTGAAACTCCAATTCCAGGAGAACTCCAGTTCCAGGGGAATCCGACACCCTCTTCTGACCTCCGCAGCATTGCACATCATGGGTGCACAAACTTGCATGCAGACAGTACATTCATACACATGCAGAAATAAATTTTAAAAAATTAATGGATTAAACTCCCCAATAAAAAGGCATAGACTGGGAGAATGGATTAGGAAACAGAATCCATCTATATACTGTCTACAAGAAACCCATCTCACCCTCAAGGATAGGCGCCAACTGAAAGTGAAAGGATGGAAAAAAATATATTCCAAGCAAATGGTACCAAAAAGAAAGCAGGAGTTGCTTTTTAATATCAGACAAAATATACTGCTACTTTAATATCAGACAAAATAGACTTCAAAATAGAAGCAATCAGAAGAAACAAAGAGGGCCATTACATCCTTATTAAAGGGAAAATTAACCATGAAGACTTCACAATCATGAATATATATGCACCAAATTCCAGTGCACCAATCATTATAAACACAACTCTACAGGACCTCAAGGCACAGATTAACCCCAGCACACTCATAGTAGGGAACTTCAATACCCAACTGAGCACCTTAGACAGATCAACTGGACAAAGAATAAATAGAGAGATATCTGAACTGAACAATATGATACAGCAAATGGACCTCACAGACATCTACCAAATATTCCACCCAAGCACCAGAGAATACACTCTCTACTCAGGACCCCATGGAACATTCTCCAAAAATTGACCACATACTGGGACACAGAAAAAACCTCAGCAAACACAAAAAAATTGAAATAATTTCATGCATTCTATCAGATCACAGTGCAATAAAGCTAAATATCAATGCAAAGATAAGCCCTGCTACACACACAAACACATGGAGACTAAACAACACACTCCTGAATAATGAATGAGTCAAGGAAGGAAGGAAGGAAGGAAGGAGACTAAACAACACACTCCTGAATAATGAATGAGTCAAGGAAGGAAGGAAGGAAGGAAGGAAGGAAGGAAGAAAGAAAGAAAGAAAGAAAGAAAGAAAGAAAGAAAGAAAGAAAGAAAGAAAGAAAGAAAGAAAGAAAGAAAGAAAACCATTCCTGGAACTGAACAATGACAGTACAACACAACAAAACCTATGGGACACCTTGAAAGCAGTCCTAAGAGGGAACTTCATAGCCCTGGGTGCCTACATTAAAAAAACAGAAAGAGCACAAATAAATGAGTTAACTCTGCAACTAAAAACGTTCGAAAGACAACAACAAATGAACCCTAAGTGCAACAGACAGGAAGAAATGACAAAAATCACAGCAGAAATCAATGAAATAGAAACAAAACAATACAAAAAAATCAATGAATCCAAAAGTTGGTTCTTTAAGAGAATAAACAAGATAGACAGACCTCTAGCCCAGTTAACCAAAAGAAAGAGCAGCTCCAAATCAATAGAATTCATGTTGAAAGGGGAAACATCACAACAGAAAATGAACACATCCAGGAAATCATATGGGAACACTTCAAAAACCTATACTAAATTTGAAAACCTAAGAGAAATGGATGAATATTTGAAATCCTGGGAATCACCAAAACTAAACCAAGAAGAGATTGACAGCTTAAACAGTCCCATAATATTTGAAGAAATTGAAGATGTAATTAAAAATCTCCCAACTAGGGGCTGGAGAGATGGCCTAGTGGTTGAGAGCACCGACTACTCTTCCAGAGAGCCCGGTTTCAATCCCCAGCACCCACATGGCGGCTGAGAACCGTCTGAAATTCCAATTCCAGGAGAACTCCAGTTCCAGGGGAATCCGAGACCCTCTTCTAACCTGCGCAGCCTTGCACCACAGGGGTGCACAGACCTGCATGCAGTACATTCATACACATAGAGAAAAATAAATAAAAAATTTGAAATAAATAAATAAAAATAAAAATCTCCCAACTAAAAAAAGCCCAGGCCCAGATGGTTTCATGGAAGAATTCTATAAAACATTTAAAGAGGTCCTAAAACCACTGCTATTCAAACTGTTCAGAAGGATACAAACAGAGGGAATTCTCCCAAACTCTTTCTATGAAGCCAGCATCACTCTAATACCAAAACCAGTAAAAGATACAAGCAAAAAAGAAGACCCATCTCATTAATGAACATATATGCAAAAATTCTCAACAAAATACTTGCAAATCGCATACAGACCCATGTAGGAATGAAACTTTGCCTGGCTTGAGGCAAGAACTTGTAAGACCTGTCCCACAAAACCTCTGAGAGTTAGCTATAGTTATCTGTAGCTCGGAAGGTCCGGGATATTACAGTGTTTTCTTGCCTTGCCTATCTCTGCAAAGTTCCAGAACTAGATGGCCCCTTCCCTTGAGGTATTGAGCAGAATGTTGCACCTCAGGGATGGAGAGATGGCCTAGTGGTTAAGAGCACTGACCGCTCTTTCAGAGGACCCGGGTTCAATCCCCAGCACCCACATGGCGGCTAAGAACCATCTTTAACTCCAGCTCCAGGGAAATCTGACACCCTCTTCTGACCTCCACGGCATTGCATGACATGGGTGCACAGACCTGCATGCAGAGAGTACATTCATACACATGAAAAATAATAAATAAAAAAATTTTTTTAAGAGTTCATAGCTTTGCCAGGCTTCCAATGTGCTCTCTCTGCTTAGTGTTTGTGACTGAAGATGTGAGCTCTCAGTTTAAAAAAAAAAAAAAAAAAATGTCGCACCTCTAGTTTACCAGTTGCAACAAACAGGAGTTCTGCAGCCCCCCAGTAGAAGCCAAGGTGGCTCACCCTTCCCTTCCACCTTCCTCCACTTCCTTGCCCAGAGCACAGTAACCTTTGGTATATAAACACATTGCCGGCATGAATAAAAGAGAGAGTTTTGTCTCCTGGGCTTTCTCGTAGTCTGTGTCTGTCCGTCTGTCTTTCTTTGTCTTTCTTTTCAATCAAATAACTTCCCCGAGGTCCCCTCCCCCCTCCTTGCCAGAGCTAAGCCTAGAGACTGTCAGCCTGCAGGCAGGAGACAGCCTTGAAGCTTGCAGTCCTGTGGAACTGCCAATTCTGGTTCTAGAAGGGAAGAAGATCATGTGGGTTGCGGCCACACAAGACTAAAGGAACATCAGATGATTATTAAACTCCGGCAGACCCACATCAAAAAGATCATCCATCAGGATCAAGTTGGATTCATACCAGAGATACAGGGATGGTTCAACATATATAAATCAATAATATCATAAAACACATAAATGGACTGAGAGACAAAAACCACACAATCATCTCAATTGATGCAGACAAGGCCTTCGACAAAATCCAACACCCCTTCATGCTTAAAGTCCTAGAGGAAATTGGACTGGAGGGATCATTCCTCAACATAATCAAAGCCATATACAAGAAACCCACAGCCAACATCATCCTAAATGGAGAAAAGTTAGAAGGATTCTCCTTAAAGGTAGGAACTCAGCAAGGCTGCCCCCTGTCACCACTCCTCTTTAATATAGTGTTTGAAACACTTGCTAGGGCAATAAGGCAAGAAAAGGAAATTAAAGGAGTACTAATTGGAAAAGAGGAAGTAAAAATATTCCTCTTTGCAGACAATATGATAATTTACCTAAGGGATGATAAAAACTCAACCAGAAAACTCCTAGAAATGATTAAGAGTTTCAGTAAAGTGTCAGGATACAAAAATTAACCTAGAAAAATCAGTAGCCTTTCTTTACACCAACAAGAAGCAACTGAAGAAGGAATACAAGGAGACCTTCCCAATCACAATAACCTCAAAAATAATAAAATACCTAGGAACATACCTTATCAAAGACACCAAAGATCTCTACAACAAAAATTACAAATCCCTAAAGAAGGAGCTTGAAAATGACATCAGAAGATGTTCCATGCTTATGGATTAGAAAAATTAATAGAGTAAAAATGTCCATTCTACCCAAATTAATATATAGATTCAATGCAATCCCAATTAAAATCCCCAAGACTTTTAAAAGAAATGGACAGATTTCTAAATTCATAGAAGCCACCAAAGTTGAACCAAGA
This sequence comes from Rhizomys pruinosus, assembly GCA_009823505.1. Classification (NCBI taxonomy): domain Eukaryota; kingdom Metazoa; phylum Chordata; class Mammalia; order Rodentia; family Spalacidae; genus Rhizomys; species Rhizomys pruinosus. The sequence goes on along the minus strand of VZQC01015323.1, from coordinate 828,621 downwards.
AGAGATCAACAGCTTAAACAAACCCATAACAAATAAGGAAATTGAGGGGCTGGAGAAATAGCTCAGTGACTGTCAGAGCACTGGCACTTGCAGAGGACCCAGGTTTGATTCCCAGTGCCCACGTGGCAGTGACTGCTGTCTGTAGCTCCATTTTAGGGGATCCAATGCCCTCTTCTGATCTCTGTGGGCTCTGCACGGCACAGGTGCATTTACATACATGTAAGGAATACCCTCATAGGTGTAAAATAAAATAATAAAATATTTTTAAAACAAATATGGAAATTGAAACAGCAATACAAAACCTCCCAACAAAAAAGCCCAGGACCAGATGGATTCACAACAGAATTCTACCAGACATTCAAAGATCAACAACCAGTACTTTATAAACTATTCAAGTATATTCTTAAACTCCTTCTATAAAGCCAGCATCACTCTGGCTTTATATACCAAGTAAAGACAAAATAGGCCCATATCCTTAATGAACATAGACACAAAGATTCTCAACAACCACATACAGACATACATCAAAAAATATCATCCACCTTGATCAAGTCAGCTTTATTCCAGAGATGCAGGGATGGTTCGATATGCAAAAGTCAATAAATGTAATAAATCATATAAGTGGACTTAAAGACAAAAGTCAGTTGGTCATCTCAATAGATGCAGAAAGGCCATTGACAAAATCCAACATCCATTCATGTTAAAAATAGAATTGTACTGGAGGGAACATACCTCAATATAATTAAAGCTCTATACAACATGCCCACAGCCAACATCATTCTAAATGGAGAAAAACTGGAAGCATTCCCATTAAAATCAGGAACCAGACAAGGCTGTCCACTGTCTCCATTCCTTTTAAATATAGTGCTTGAAACTCTTGTAATAGCAATAAGCTAAGAAAGGAGAATTAAAGGAGTACTAATTGGAAAAGAAGAAGTCAAATTATCAGTATTTGCAAATGATGTGATACTTAACATAGGTGATCCCAAAAAATTCACCAGAAAACTTTTAGAAATGATCAATACTTTCATTAAAGTGACAGGTTACAAATCAACTTACAAAAATCAGTAGACTTTCTATATACCAATAGCAAGCAATCAGAGAAAGAATTCACGGAAACCTTCCCATTCACAATAGCCTCAAAAATACCTATGAATAAACCTAACCAAAGACATTAAAAATCTCTATGATGAAAATTCTATTTTATTTTAATTTTGGGGGTCTTTTTGAGACAGGGTCTCCCTGTAGCTCCAGCTGTCCTGGAACTCACTATGTAGACCAGGCTGGCCTTAAACTCACAAATATATGTCTGCCTCTGCCTCCCAAGTGCTAGGATTAAAGGTGTGCACTACCACGCCTGGCTTATGATGAAAATTTTAAACAAAGAGATAGAGAGAGACACCATGAGATGGAAGAACTTACCAGGATCATGGATTGGTAGAATTAATATTGTGAAAATGACCATCCTACCACAAGCAATCTATAGATTTGATGCAATGCCAATCAAAATCCCATAAGATTCTTCACAGAACTAGAAAAAAAAATCCTAAAATTCATATGGAATCACAAAAGACCCCAGATATCCAAAGCAATCTTGAGCAAAGAGAGCAATGCTAGGGGGATTGTCATACCAGGTCTCAAACTATATTACAGAGCTATCATTAAAAAAAAAAAAACCAGCATGGTAACTGGCATAAAAGCAGACATGTAGATTAATGGAACAAAATAGAAGACCTAAACATGAATTCATGCAGCATCTGATATTTGATAAAGGTGCCAAGAACACACAATGGAAGAAAGGCAGCATCTTCAACAAATGATGCTGGCACAACTGGATCTCCACCTGTAGAAGAATGAAATTGGACTTTGTCTTTCACCTTGCACAAAAGTCAACTCCAAATTGATCAAAGGCCTCAATATGAAAACTGAACTCTGAAACTGTTAGAGGAAAACATAGGCAGCACCCTACAAAATATAGGTATAGGAAAGGACTTTCTAAATTAGATGTCAGTGGCTCAGGTATTAAGGTCAACAATCAACAAGTGGGACCTCCTTAAACTAAAAATCTTCTGTACAGCAAAAGGAAACAACCAAGGAAGTGAAGAGGAAACCCACTGGATACAAGAAAATCTTAACCTGCTATACATCTGACAGAAGATTAATAGCCAGAATATACAAAGAACTAAAAAACAAAAAAGGAAAAGAAACAACCTAATAAAAAATATGGGCTAAGGACCTGGACAAAGAGTTCTCAAATGAAGAAATAAAAATTGCTAAGAAACACCTTTAAAAGTGCTCAATATCCTTAGTAATTAGAGAAAGGCAAATCAAAACCACTTTAAGATTCCATCTTACCCCAATCAGACTGACTAAAATCAAGAGAACAAAAGACACCAAATGCTGGTGAAGATGTGGAGAAAAGGAAATGTTCATTCACTGCTGGTGGATGCAACTCATACAACCACTATGCAAAGAAGTGTGGAGAACTCTTTAAAAACTAAAAATGAATCTACCATATGATATGGTTATACCACTTGTAGAAGAGGAATTTTCCTCCCAGGGCATGGCAAGGTGCACAGCTATGCACGCAGCATCCCACAGTCTATCCCTGCCTCTGTTGTTTCCCAGTTCCCAGTTGTTAGCCAAAGCAAGGGAAAGAACTCTCCAATCTCAGACTGGACAAGAATTTATTGAGATTGGCTACAAAGTAATGGCTGGAAAGCACACACCCACTTAAGCTGCGGTTGTAGCCAGGTCCCCAGTTCAAATGGCCACCTGCAGTTCTGGCTCGAAACCCCGTGCCCTTTGCCCATGCTGGTAAATATGGTGAGAGAGAGGGCTCAGTCTCATGTGGTGGGCCTTTTATATATCTATGCTTCCCCAAAGTCCTAGAATCCCAAAGTCCTGTGCACCTTCCATGGGAATGCCAGCACCTTGGAGAAACTCACTGCATAGCTGAGCTTCGATATCAGCTCCTCCCACTAAGTACCCAGCTTCTCTGGGTGACAAGCCCATTTCAAAGAAGAAATAATTTACCCCACACCACTGCTTGTCATATACCCAATGGACTCATCCTACTGCAGAGATACTTGTACATCCATGTTTGTTGCTGCTCTTTTCACAATAACTAAGAAATGGAAGCAGCCTGAATGTTCCTCAGCTGATGAGTGGATAATGAAAATGTGATACGTTTACATAGTGGCATTCTAGTCAACTGTAAATACATGAATTTTCCAGGTAGATGGCTGGAACTATTAAACTGTTTTACTAGACTCAGAAAAACAAGTGATGTATGTTCTCTCTCATTTGTGGATCTTAGCATCAAATCTTTATCTGTGAGTATAGATCATGATGTAACAGCAGGAGCCAGGAAAATGGAAGGAAGCATGGAGGTAAGGGGGGGGAGCCCTAGAGAGGGGATGTTAGGAAGCAGATGTTACCAAGGGGGAAATGGGAAGATAGGGGTATCCAACTGGGAATGCAGAAGGAGTGGACATACGAGGAACCATGGAGGTAAAGGGGAAGAAGGAACTCAAGATGGGGGGGTGGAGGTAATAGGAGACAGGTATTATCAACAGGGAAATGGGGTACTTTAAGGAGGAAGGAAGGAAGTTAGACACAGAGAGGGAGGAATGATAAAGCTCAGGTGGTGTAAAAAGCCTGAGGGAAATGAATTAACTCAGAAACTCCCTGAAAAATACACATATACTATCTGAACTTGAGTCCATGTGTATACCAGAAAGCTATACAACAAGAAGCACAGTGCCAAACAAGAGAAACCTCTCTTCAATTAGTTGACCAGGGTAGACAAGAGACTCCCAAAAAAACATGGGCTATTGCCACAGCCCTTGATTACCTTCCAGAACTTGAAGGTATAGAAGACCCTATTGCTGAAGACAGGATGTGCATTGAGCACAGGACTTGGAGCAGCAGAACCGGAATTGACATGGAAGCCTTCTTCCTGAAGACTGGCTCTCAGAGTTCTAGGGGGCATTGTGCGAGCTGCTAAGAAAGAAAAATCAATCAGTGTTCCAACCCAACTGTAAAGCCTCATAACCACAAAGACTAGCACAGAAAATTATCTCTATTGGTGCAGTATTCATGGCACTTTTATGTAGGAGGCAATCAACAGCTTATCCAATTGGACTTAAAGCCCTCTCAATGGGAGGGAGTTAATGGATGGCACTGTAAATATCATCAAATACACATGGCTGAAAGGTCATATATCCTAGAGAAAAAAATTTTTTTTAATTTTTATTTATTTTGTATGTGTATGAATGTACTGTCTGCATGCAGGATAGTGCACTAGTGTTGTGCAATGCCACAGAGGTCAGAAGAGGGTGTCAGATTCCCCTGGAACTGGAGTCAAAGACAGTTCTCAGTTGCCATGTGGGTGTTGGGGATCGAACCTGGGTCCTCTGCAAGAGCAGTCGGTGCTCTCAACCACTAGGCCATCTCTCCAGCCCGAGAAAAAAAAATTTTTAAGTGTAAGGATGGACTTTATTTTAAAAAAAAAGTCTTTGGAGGACTACAAATTACAAAGGAAAAGCAGATCACTACACAGAAATCTAGTGAATACATTTTGCCTGTGCATAAAACTTTATCAAAGTCATTCATTTAACAAATTCACCCCACCCAACAATGTTTTCAATTATAATGCTCTTAAGGTCACTGTATCTTTATTTCAAATTATATTACATGTTATTCTCTCAAGATGAACTTCTAAATAGCAAATTCTTGGCTTATAAGAATGGCACCTTCAAAATGGGCAATTTCCACAGTCTCTGGCAGCATTATTCTAGGCCATTTCCTTTCACCAATTAAAAAAAATTTTTTTTTCAAAATGTTCCCTTTTAACAAGTCTTTCCACCCAAACTGCAGCTATATTTTCCCCTACCAACTACAAATGGGTAACAAAAAGAAAGTGATGAAAAACTTGACTCATGGCAATTAAAAAATGGTGACTAGGGTATGTTAATAGCAGGTACTTGAGCCATTTGTTGCTCAGTGCTGCTAGAATGAAGCCAGACAACCAGTGCAGATAGTTAGCACTGCGCCTCCTCACCTTAGGGATGCAAGTCAGGGTTAGGCCCCCAGTTAGAACATGCTCAGCCTCAACATTTTAAACCATCTTTCCAGGTTAATGCATGAGTCCATTGTTTTACCCACACTTTTTAAAGAAACCCTCTCCTTAAGTGTACTCAGAACAAAAAATGCTTGTATGAAAGAATGTTTTTTACCTGGAAAAGATAAAAAATACAGAAGTTTCTAGGAAAAAGCTCAACCTCCTTCTCCCTACCACCTCTGCCATATAAGATTTCTCAAACTCGTTTGTTCCCCGTGGCTTTACTAAGAATGAAAACCAGAGAGCAAACTTAAATATAAGCAATGGTCCAAATACTAGGATTTATGTTATGAATTCAGTTATTATCTAAGAGATTTTCATTGATGAACAGGGCTCTGGACATACTAAATTATCACAGAAATCATTGCCTTTTGAGACTTTGGATACTTTGTTACAGTTTAATTTGCAAACAGAATTTTTATAACAAATTATTTTATAACCAAATCATATTTTGAAAACTGTTTATATAGAAAACCCAGGGAATAAAGTGAACTGTTCATTGTGGAAGGCCTTAAATTACATTATTACAGTAGAAAATACAGGAGGTAGAAGATAACTGAAAAAAACTAATGCAACATTAGATTCAAATCTATAGCTCCTGCAGCTACTTAAAACATGGTTTTAGAAACTAAACCCAACATTTCCAGCAACCATAGAAACAGTTAAAATAAAATTTGCCATGAAAGCCCTTATATCATGCTTGATATAGGGAGGTAGGAAGATGTAAGAACCAGGACACATGAGACATGACATTTTATCTACAACTCCTGTCTTTACTGAGGATGTTGATTCAAAATTCAGTCACCTTCTTCAGCTTCAGACTCAGATTCTTCTTCAGCATTTTTGAGCCATTCTACAAACTTTTTCATTTGCTCAAGGAAGACACTTTTCCCCTTTGCAACGTGTGCATCTTTATACCACTTTAGAATGGGCTCTTCACTCAGGACCTCAGCTTTATATAAAAGCACCACTATTTTCTAGAAAGCTTTCATGAAATGGATGTTGTCATAGCAATACTCCTGAATCTTCAGGAGTATTATAACAGAGTCAGCTCAGACTGACCTTGAGTAGTAAAGGCAGCAAGTAGAGGGCTGTATTGCTTCAAGTGCTTAATGGCTTGCTCTGCTACAAGCTCCTCTTTTTTGTTCCATTCCACGGTGCTCATTACACTTGACCAGACTATCCCAATGACAACTGGTTCTGGGCTGTTGTTTTTTTTCATCTCCTCCTTGACATATAAAATTATATCCTTAAATGGATCACCATGGGACATCTGCTTCTGAAGTTCCTTCTGGAGCTCCTTCCGAGCTCCTATAGTCTGCTGATTTCGGACATACTCTGAAAGCTCTTTCAAGCCTGCCTCAGTGAAATACTTAGTAAAGTGTTCAACACTTTGTTTGTTGGCAGGAAAAAGTTCCATCAACCTGTTATCCATGCTGACTTTCTGAAGACTTGCAGCAACTGCATTGATGTCTTTTTCATTTATCCATGATTTAAAGAGCTTTACAGCAAAAGCTGCTGAAACTCCTTCTTTAACCAAATTCTCATTATAAAGGCTATTAAGAATGGATGCATTAAGTGTTCCCTTAGCCAGAAGAACCCCAGTCAACATAGCGAGCTTGTTCCTCTCCGACTCTGAAAAACCCTTTAAGAAAAGCAGCAACTTCTAAACTTCATCTTCAAAACCTTTCTCCAGGTATTTGTAGCACCTGATTAACTTGTTAAAAACCTAAGCAAACGCTTGCATGGTCTCTAGGTCTTCTTGTGCTGCAAACACACAGACATCAGTCCGCATCATGTCATCTGCCAGTGTACCACCTGAGGCCAGCATCCCACCAGCCACCAGGATGTCAAAGAGTGTTTCTGCATAGCGGCGGTAGTCAAGTTTTGCTCCAGAAGCATCAAGAAACTTAGCTACTGCTTCCAAATCGGTACCAGTTTCAGTTAAGCCTTGAATAATACAGTCTTGAAACTGAGTAGGGTCAAACCTCTCTTTTTCATCTCTTTTTCTGGTTTTAAAACGCTGGCCTGATAGCGTTGGTTTTTGCTGCTTTTGATTATTCGTAAAAGACACCCGAATTTATGGCGAAGAGAAAAGAGTCAGAAATCCACGAGGTGGCGGTAACTGCGGCGGTCTCCTCTGCGACCGGAACTCCTAGAGAAAATTCTATCTCTGTCATATCTCTAGACAAATAAAATTTCTTATTGTATGCTAAATATGGATCCTTATATTTTTTAATTTTATTTATTTTTGTATGTGTATGAATGTACTGTCTACATGTAGGTTTGTGCACCATGTCATGCAATGCTGTGGAGGTCAGAAGAGAGAGTCGGATTCCCCTGGAACTGGAGTTCTCCTGGAATTGGAGTTACAGACGGTTCTCAGCCACCATGTGGGTGTTGGGGATGGAACCTGGGTCCTCTGCAGGAGCAGTTGGCGCTCCTAACCGCTAAGCCATCTCTCCAGCCCCGGATCCTTATATTTTTAGACAAGCACACCATTCATCAAAGAAGCTGTTTGTTTGTTTGTTTGTTTGTTTGTTTGTTTGTTTGTTTTGGTCTTTTTGAGACAGGGTCTCCCTTTAGTCCCAGCTGGCCTGAAGCTTGCTATGTAGACCAGGCTGGCCTTGAACTCACAGAGATCTGCCTACCTCTGCCTCCCGAGTCCTGGGATTAAAGGCGTGCGCCACCACACCTGGCTCAAAAAAGCTTCTTTTTGCCCCAGATGGAGACTATTACAGAGGTCAACAACTGTATAAACCCAGAGAGTATATGTCTGAGGGGTGCTCAGCCCTAAGTGTCACATCTACAGTGGAACCTCAATACCTAAGGCTCATGGAACATAGAAGAACAGGGGTAGAGAGAATGTTAATACATCCCTCAACTTTACCATAAGAGATGGCAAAGTTCATTTCCCTGGATAGGACTCCTGGTTTTGTTTGTTTGTTTGTTTGTTTGTTTGGTCTTTTTGGGACAGGGTCTCCCTGTAGCTCCAGCTGTCCTGGACCTCACTCTGTAGACCAGGGTGGCCTTAAACTCACAAAGATCCGCCTGCCTCTGCCTCCCAAGTGCTAGGATTAAAAGCGTGCGCCACCACGCCCGGCCAGGACTCCTGTATTAAACCTCACCCACCCACCCACGGCTCAGGGACCTTTGGATAAGTGGGAACAGGAAGACTGTAAGCGCCAAGGTTCATCCATGAACATAAGGAAACAGGTGTAAGGCCTCTGGGAACTTGCTCATATGAACTTGCAACAATGGTGACAACATGCACAAGACCCATGCCAAGTCGATCAGACAAAAAACACAGCATGAAACTCGAAATGGGCAGCAGGCCTAATCCCTAGCTAAGGAACTGTTGGAAAGTGCTTACTGCCAGGTAAGGGAGACTAGGTCTTCTCTAAGGGAGTGACTTTAGTCTGACTAGACTCCAGTAGCTGAACTTGCACCAAGGGACATCCAGGCAGAAATGCTGGACTGGATAGGACTTTACATATATGACAGAATACATGAAATCCAATGAGGAAGACCATTTGGCTGTGACTCCATTTTGTTGCCCACAAAATAAAATCTAAATTCCCTCCATGTGGCATTCAAAGCCCCTTACAGCTTAGCCCTTTCTTCTCCCATAGCTTAATCTTTTTCTTTCATGTTTTATATTCCAATAATTCTCAACAGCTTAGTGGTCCTCATTCACGCCAAGCAGTTTCACAATTCTCTGACCATGGTCACGTGCTTCCCTCCTCCAGCTGCAGACATCTATCTTACACCTACTCATCCTTGAAAATAGCCCAGGCATCATCCTCTCGGCCACTGAGAAGCCCTCCTTGGTCTGCCATAGGACCTGTGCATCTCAGTCTCACAACTACAATGACATTCTTCTCCATTGTCTTCTCCATTGGATCATAAGTTCTTTTAGGGGACAGACCCTGTTCAGTCATCTTGTGTACCCAGCATTTATTGAGCAGCTGGAAATGGCAGGCACTTGACGAATGCAGTGGGTAGTTAACAAATAAACTTCCAAGCACTGTGATTGGTACTAGGGACCAATAGAGACTCCATTTTACCATAGGAGAGGACAACAGCCATCCTACAAAAGAGGACTTGAAAAATGACAGGCGTAAAGTTGTATAAATACGGAGTCACTCTGTCAGTCCACTGTCTGTTTCACTGAATTGACCCAGAATTCCCATCCACTAACTATGCTCCTCTTTACCATGAGGACTCTGCAATTGTCTCCTGTATAAAACACTTCTGAGAGGTGAAATACTTAAAAGGGAGTGGGCAAAAGGAAGAGGGGGAAATGAGAGGGCTCTACAAACAAAATAATCTACACTCCCTTTGAGAGTTTTCCTGTGCACACTACAATATGCTTGAAAAATCTCTTCACATGGGAATTCTCTGCGATCTCAGAAGAGATCGGGGGTTTATTTTGTAAATGATGGGCTTGGTGACCAAATCCCTTCCTATCACTATTGCTGGCCCTGTCTCAGAATCTGCACATATTAACAACATATTACCAGGCCTAGCTCGAAGACAGAAGATACCATCTCCCTCAGCCTCAGCCTTCACAGCAATCTTGTGAAGTACCACTAGGAACAGTTTAGGAGAAAGAAACTGAAATTTGAAATCGAGAAACTTGTCTGAAATCACATCTGTAGCAGGCCTGAGAAGCAGGATTCAAACACGGGCAGTCTGGCTCCAGGGCTCTTGGTGAGCTGTCCATCCTAACTGACCTCCTGGCCTCACAGGACACAAACAGGCCTCACAACTGCAACCTTGTAATGTATTCTCGCTCTCAGGTGAACAGCAAGTTATAAGATTAAATGAAGCAAGGTGTCCAAGTTTCTAATTTTTTAAATTAAGGATATTTTGAGACCTGTAGGTAGACGTGCTCTATCAGCTAATAACCATAAATCCTCAAATAACAGTGTTTTAAATGAAGGGTATGAAGGAAAATTAATCATCCATGTAACTGACTCTCCTTTGCAATTAAGTAAGGTTTTTTTCCTATTTAATTACTCTTTTTTTATTAGTGCATGTTAATTTAACAAACGACATACTTTGTATATTCACCCCAGTATTATCTTTTCTTACCCAAGAAAACTTTTTATAAAAACACCTTAATACCATTTTTATACCTGGCAGTTTTAAGCAGCATGAGTTTTCCAGCAAAAAGAAACTCCATGTAGAAAGAAATTTTCTTTTCTTTTTAATTTTTTTTATGTGTATGAACATACTGTCTGCATGTAGGTTGGTGCACTCATGTCGTGCAGTGCCGCTGAGGTCAGAAGAGGGCGTCAGATTCCCCTGGAACTGGAGTTAAAGACGGTTCTTAGCCACTATGTGGGTGCTGGGGATTGAACTCGGATCCTCTGCAAGAGCAGTAGGTGCTCTTAACTGCTAGGCTATCTCTCCAGCTGCAGAAAGAAATTTTCAAAGGTGCTACCTAAGACTAAAGTGATTTCTTTCTTTCTCTCCTTCTTTCTTTCTTTCTTTTCCTTTCTTTTCTTTTCTTTTCTTTTCTTTCTCCTTCGGGATTTCAGAGTTCCTCATAAAGCTTACTTCCTTTCTGGAACTGATTTCCAACCATGTTGAGAATCAATTCATTTTTTCCATTCTCTCTCTCTCTCTCTCTCTCTCTCTCTCTCTCTCTCTCTCTCTCTCTCTCTCTCTCTCCCTCTCTCCCTCCCTCCCTCCCTCCTTCCTTCCCTCCCTCCCTCCCTCTTGCTTTCTTGGTGGTAGCAGAGAAGAGGGAGGGTGAACACAGGAGAGAAAAAAAATCGTAGGCACCGTGCCTGAACCTATTTTCTATTTGTACATAACTACCTCCGAGGCGCACTTCTGCCTTTAAATCCCGTTCCTGGACACCTCCTTTTCCATCCAGCTAGCTGGGAGAGACAAAGCCCTGTTGGTGCCCTGAGCGACAGAACTCTGGTAGGGGGCTGGCTGGCCGGCTGTAAATTGACGTGGCATGGAACTTCTCCGCTAAGTTGCAGCAGCTTGCAAGCTACGATCCAGAGCAGCCTCTGGGAGCTGGAGCTGAACCATGGGCTCAGTGACTTTTCAGAAAAATGGATAGAAAAAGTCTCCAACACCTCGCTTTGGACTGGAACGTTTTCTTTTTGGCTTTCTGTGACTTAGCTGAAAACCAAATCAAAGCAGTTAAGTCTGTAACTTTCTTTTTGCAGCTTAAACAACAGAATTTGCTGCTCTCCCTTCCCTTTCCTGCAGTTTAATTCCTTGCAGACTTTGCCATGGGGTGCGGACTTAGAAAGCTAGAAGACCCTGATGATAGCAGCCCTGGAAAAATATTTTCTACCCTGAAGAGACCGCAAGTGGAAACAAAGACGGAATTTGCTTATGAATATGTGTTGCTGGATTTCACTTTACAAGGTACTCTTTATTTTTTTACACATTTCAAAAATAAGAGACACTTTTTTTTTTTAAGTGTTGACTTGTGAATTCTCAAGCTCTTCTTCATAATGAGATTGTTTAGTCCATCTAACAATAATGCTTTGTTTCTTAATTGTACTTGGGATTTTTTTTTTTTTGCTTGTTTTTTTTTTTTAACATAGCTCATATGTACTTTACAAAATTGGGAAAACTTCTTGGAAATGTTCCTTTCGTTTTTAAATCAAATACTTATTTGAGGAAGGATTTGGGGAAAATGTTTGATTTCCAGGCCAAATAGCTGTAGCCTTGACAGCTTGTGTTGTAAAAAAAACTTGAAAGGCGCAGGACTGAAGCATGTGTGCTGTACTACTTGTACAGAGACAATTCTGCCCTGGATGGGCAAGTGTGTTGAATTTTGTGATTGTATTACTTATTTGATATGTTTGATAAAAACACGTGTAATTGTATTATTTATTTGATATGTTTGATAAAAACACGTGTGAAAACATAGTTTAAAAAAAAAAGAAAAAGAAAAAGAAAAAGTAACAAGCTGTAAGACACTTCCTTTGCTCTGTGCTGGATTCCTAACAGAGAAACTGTTGCAGAAAGTTGGAAACACAAATAAACAAGCCCAGATGGCAGCACAGCCATGGGCTGAGGCACCTCCACCTAGCAGAGGTTTAGCCTGCTCCTGGTGGTAACTTTAAATGCCCTTAGAATTACATGAACTAAACGGCATTTTAAAAGAACCATATCTTTAATTATGGTGTGCTAAAAATAAATGAAAAAAAATGAAATTTAGAGAAACTTGCTTGCTAATATCTCCAAATATTAGCATCTTAAGTTCTTATTTCAAAGTCCATTTTTAATTTTCACAAGTCATACATTTCATCAGTTCATAGAGTTTGTACTGATTAAATTATCCTATTGGATGTTGTCTTGATTTTCTTTTTCTTAAATACAAATTTGCAATTCTACCCTCCCCCTAACTTTTTATTTTTTTTGGTTTGCTCTGGAAACAGTACATCTTTGTGCAAGAAGCAAGAGGAGCCCATTTTTCTTTGTCAAAAACTGAGCTTGCCAGCAAGCAACACCCCTTCCAGACACATAAAATCAGTGCCTATGCTTTGAACAGAGTTCAAATGCCTACTTTTATCTAAGGACCTAAGTAAGGAGAAGGCAACCAAAAGGAGATAAGTTAATATTCTTAATTTTCTGCCTCATTGTGAGTTTCAAATGGATTGAGATGATGGTGATGGAGAAATAGTCAAATAATCAAATAATCATAATGCACACTTAAAAAGAAAATATTTGGGAAAATATTTGTGACTAGGTGTTATCATGGTGCTAGTTTGTCCTGTTGCCTTTCCTTATCAATATGGACAGATTTGGGTAAATCGATAGAATGCAAAAGCAATCTCCTTATCCATTCATAAAGTTTAGGCTGGTTCTGTTTTCATCTGCACCTTAAGATTTTGATCACAACCCACGTTAGGATCATAGAACTTTAAATAACCCGAAACTTCTCTGATTTATCTCTTCCCAAAAATGTTAGCATCTCAAATTCGTATAAAAGCAGCTATCTTTGAATCAAAAATATGTACCACTTTATTGAACAGTCAGTTTGATTTTGTCACTATCAGAATCCTTTTTTATCTATGAAAGGAGTCTAGCTTTCAGCTTCCACTCTAGGTCTGCAAGGGGGTAATTCCATCATGGCAGAGTGTAGGCATGAGCCCTGTGTGCAGACGATAACATGTAAAGCAGTCGCATATTTTACAGTAGCATCTGCTTCCTATTTGGTACAGGCGCCTCGTCTCCTGGCGCCTTGTTTCTCTCCAGTTCTCCCACATGTTTTTGTTTGGGGTTTTTGTTTGCTCATTTGTTTTGGTCTTTGCCTTTGCTTTGGCTCCTGAAGCCAGGACTCTGTGTGCCAGCCCAGTGCCACCACCCCCTTCCAGAACATAATTTCCCCGCCTCTCTCCTCCTGTCTCTGACAGCCACCTGCCTGCCACTCAGTGTCTATGACAGTCAGTCAGGGTGGGCTAAAACATGGCAGCCTTCTACTGGGCACTGGCGCAGTTCCTTCCTGGGATTGCTGGGAGGAGAGGTGAATGGTAGCACCTCCTGGCTGTCAGGCTGCCATGCAGTGAGCTGCCTCAGAGGAAACAAAATGGCTCAGTGACAGCTGCGTGTGCTCACAATGAGCCTGTCTCTTACTTTACGTTCCTCAGTTTTTTTCCAAACAAAAGCCATGGAACTGAGTAAAAGAGGAGACTAAAAATTCCCAGTCCCTGTGTCATGTTACAATTATCTTGAACAACGTATTTATTTCCTATTCAATTCTATCCTTCTCCCCCAATCACAATTTTCATTGCAAATTCCATTGCACAAGTTTTCCATGGGGATGTATCCACTGTAGGAGAATGAAATGTCATCAAATTCTAGTGCTGAATGGTTGGAAGTTGTCCCTGTCATGGATGGACTCAGTCACTCTGTTCTCCACCTTCGTATTCAGACAGCCACCAGGGGCCGGGGAGAGGGTTCAGTAAACTGCTTGCTGCACAAGTGTGAGAACCTAAGTCTGGATCTGCAGCACCCATGTAAAAGCTAGGTGCACCCATCTGTAATCCCAATCCTGGGGAGGCAGAGACAGGCAGATTCTAAGAAGATGGAGAGTTATTGAAGCGGACATTGGACATCAACCTCTGGCCTACGTCTGCGTACACAAACATACACATTTAAAAAGGGGGGGGGGAGGAGAAAACAGGAAAAAAAGGAGGGAGAGAGGAGATAGGAGGAGATGAGAGAGAATCCATCCATCCAACCAGGAAACAAAACAGCGGCCCCCGTCCCTCCAGCGTCCCCCGTCCCTCCAGCGTCCCCGTCCCTCCAGTGTCCCCCGTCCCTCCAGCGTCCCCCGTCCCTCCAGCATTCTCCACACTCTCTTGCTCTCTCCACTTTCCCACGGTTTGTTCTTTTTGGTCTTCCAGTTGTTCCTTACATGTCAATAAGGGAAATAGTTGCATAATGATCAGGCATACTGGGTTGGACTTATAGACTTCCTAGATCATGAATCCATGCTTTTTCACCACTGGAGTAAATTCTTTAAACTACTGTATCTCTTTCCTTATCCATAAAGGGAGCATTGTAATGTTTCTTGTACCATCCAGTAGTTTTAAAAATTAGAGGAGGTAGGCTGGGCATGGTGGTGTACGCCTTTAATCCTAGCACTCGGGAGGCAGAGGCAGGCAGCTCTCTGTGAGTTCAAGGCCAGCCTGGTCTACAGAGTGAGTTCCAGGACAGCTGGGGCTACAGGGAGACCCTATCTCGAAAAGGACGCAAAAAAAAAAAAAAAAAAAAAAAAAAAAACATTAGAGGTGAAGAAGGGTACCTACTGGGAGAGGTGTCTGGTGCTTAGTAAGCACTTAATAAAAGTTTCTGGTTATTCATGCAGACAGTACATTCATACACATACAGAAATAAATAAAATTAATAAAAAAAAATTTTTTTAAGTTTCTGGTTATTGTCCCTCCTGTGAGAACACATCAATCTCCAAAGCTGGGGACAGGCTCCATCTCTTTCCTTCTGTAAACCCAACTCATGCAGGAAATGTTTTAACCAACCAGTTGAGGTATCAAAAAAATTCCTGCACTTCTCCTCTGATACATGACAATTAATTATTGGTTATTTATATGTTCACTTAAAAAGTTCATATTACGGGCTGGGAGATAGCCCTAGCGGTTAAGCAGCCGACAGCTCTTACAGAGGACACGCCGGTTCTGATCCCCAGCACCCACATGGCAGGCTAAAGAACCGCTGAAACTCCAATTCCAGGAGAACTCCAGTTCCAGGGGAATCCCGATACCCTCTTTCTGACCTCCGCGGGTTGCACGACACGGGTGCACAAAAACTTGCATGCAGACAGTACATTCATACACATACAGAAATAAAAAAAAATTAATAAAAAAAAAATTTAAAAAAAAAAAAAAAAAAAAAGTTCAGTAATTACGGGGGCTGGAGGGATGGCCCTAGCGGTTAAGAGCGCCGGACCGCTCTTTGCAGAGGACCTGGGTCGACCCAGCACTCACATGGTGGCTAAGAACCGTCCTGTAACTCCAATTCAGCGAAGAACTCCAGTCCAGGGGAATCCGACACCCTCTTTCATGACTCCCGCGGCATTGCCCACGACACGGGTGCACAGACCTACATGCAGACAATACAATTCATACACATAAAAAAATAAATAAATTTTTAAAAAAAAGTTCATATTACAGGGCTGGAGAGATGGCTCAGAGGTTAAGAGTGGCAACTGCTCTTGCAGAGGACCTAGGTTAGATTCCCAGCACCCACATGGTGGCTAAGAACTAACTGTGTTTAAGCCGAGTGTGGTGGCAAAACCCTTTAAAATAGTAACGGGGCGGGGCGGGGGGGGGGGCGCGGGCAGAGGCAGACAGATCTCTGTGAGTTCAAGACCAGTCTGGTCTACAGAGTGAGTTCCAGGCCAGCTGGGCTATATAGCGGAGACCTGTTCCTAAAAAAAAAAAAAAAAAAAAAAAGTTCAATATTACCTTTGCCTTATCCTGAACACAAAGTTATTTGTAAAACCAAAGCTTGACAAATGTTATATGTGTAGTTGTTCCGTACACTTATGTGCTGGGAATTTTAGGGACTATAGGAGAAACTTAAAACTTAAGTCCTTTCGGGGCCAGAGAGATGGCTCAGCTGTTAAAAGCACTGGCTGTTCTTACAGAAAGACCAAGTTTCAAATCTCAGCCCCCACAATGGCACCTAACAACTGTCCATAACTTCAATTCCAGGGGATCTAATGCCCTCTTCTGTCACAACTGGAGTGTATGTATACATATACATACAGTCAACATTGATTTGTAAATAGATTCAGTCATTTTATCATTAATTTCTTCTTACATAGCACTTTAACATTAAAAATCCTCTGATTGCTTTGGGGGACATTCCCAAGAAATGACTGGCCCTGGGCTTCACAGCAAAACCCTATCAGACATAAAGAAAGGGAGCAGAGAAGGAAAACTAGAGTCAAGCTAAATTTTAGAACTATGTCAATCTAATAATTTCTCAATTCTTCCTTTTTACTACATGAAAAAAACTACATAAGGTGTTCCATTATGTTTGAAATGGTGACATAGTTTGGCTAAGAAAAATAACAAACCTCACAAAACCAGACTATTGTGGGAAAGAATTCCATTCTGAACTGGGAGAGGAAGAGATCTCTGACAATAGCATACAGCTGACCCGCTTCAAAAATGTCTAGAGCTGAAGATGTAGCTCAGTCCACAGAGCTTGCCTGGTATGCCTGAAACCTTATGCTGGATCCCTAGCAGGGCAGGATGGTGTGGGCATACCATCCCCACACTTGGGAGGCAGAGGCAGAAGGATTAGTAGTTCAAAATCATTCTTGCCTACCTAACAAATTCGAAGCCAGCCTGGGCTACATGAGACCCTGACTCGAAAAATCAAAAACAAAAGAGCAGTGTTAGCAACTGCCATCCTCTGTTAGGAGATGAGTGTGTGCTTCCAACACTGAGACTCTGCCTCTGCGCCCTCCAGCCATAGGATTGGGTTTTTCTAGGAGCACTCACTGAGCACTTCCTGTGCCAACAGAGCTGGGATAGAAGGTGTAAAAAGCCTGATTCCCAGGACTTTAGCAGCCTACATCTGAGTGAGCATCCAAGTGACAGAGCTGGAAAGCAAACACAAAGCTACAGTGTGCCCACTGTGCCCTGCAATGCAGGCTGTGGTCCACAAAGGCTACGGAAGAGCCCCTTGACCTGAGAGTCCAGAAAGGCTCCTTAGAAGTGCCACCCAGGCCAGGCATGGTGGCACATACCTTTAATCCCACCACTTGGGAGGCAGAGGCAGGCAGATCTCTCTGAGGTCGAGGCCAGCCTGGTCTACATAGCGAGCTTCAGGCCAGCTGGAACCAAAGGGAGACACTGTCTCCAAAAGACCAAAAAAATAAAAAATAAATAAAAAGTGCCACCCAGATGGCTCAGCTGTTGAGCACTGGCTGCTCTTCCAGAGGACCTGGGTTTAGTTTCCATTGTCCATATGGCAGCTAACACCAGTCAGTAACTCTAGTCCCAAGGTGTTCAACATTGCTGTCTTCTGACTTCAGCAGGCACACACATGGTGCACTTACATACATGCAGGCAAAACACTCATACACATAAAAATAAATAAAATCTTGTTAAAAAAAAAAAGAGGTGCCACCACATCTGATATAAAAGAATGAGACTCAGATAAGGCTCATATCTAGAATACTTAAATCACCAGATGTCAATAAGGAAAAGAGGATAAGGCTTGTGTCTAGAATATTTAAATCATGAGAAGTCAATACAGAAAAGAACAGCTCAGTAACAAAATGGACAAGGAAGTTGAACAGGCAAAATCGGAAGTCCCAATGACCCACAGACATACTAAGCTGTATTGGAGTTCATTAATGATCAAGAAAATGCATGTTAAAACCACAGTGGGGGGGGGCTAGAGAGATGACTCATCAGCACTGGCTGCTCTTTCAGAGGACCTGGGTTCGATTCCCAGCACCCACATGGTGGCTAACAACCATCCATAACTCCAGTTCCAGGGGATCGGACATCCTCTTCTGACCTCTGTGAGCACTGCAAGACAGAGGTACACTTACATGTATGAAGGCAATACCTTCATACACATAAAATAAAAATAATAAAATATTTTTTTAATTTTTTAAATTTATTTATAATTTTTCTTTTTGGTCTTTTTGAGACAGGGTCTCCCTGTAGCCCCAGCTGGCCTGGAACTCACTCTGTAGACCAGGCTGGCCTTGAACTCACAAAGATCCACCTGCCTCTGCCTCCCAAATGCTAGGATTAAAGGCGTGTGCCACCACGCCCGGCTATTTATAATTTTTTGTGTGTATGCGTGTACTGTCTGCACCCGTGTCATGCAATGCCATGGAGGTCAGAAGAGAGCATCGGATTCCCCTGGAACTGGAGTTAAAGACGGTTCTTAGCCTCCATGTGGGTGCTGGGAATCGAACCCGGGTCCTCTCCAAGAGCAGTCGGTGCTCTTAACCACTAGGCCATCTCTCCAGCCCCATAAAATATTTTTAAAAAACACACAGATACCACTACAGATCACCCAAGATGACCATAGATTTTAAAGACTGTCAATGGTAGCTGGGTGTGGTGGCACACCCCTTTAATCCTAGCACTTGGGAGGCAGAGGCAGGCAGATCTCTGTGAATTCAAGGCCAGCCTGGTCTACAGAGTGAGCTCCAGGCCAGCTGGGACTAAAAGGGAGACCCTGTCTCAAAAATACCAAAAAGAAAAAAGAAAAAAAAAAAAAAGACTGACAATGACAAATGTCAATAAATTTATAACTATTTGGGTAAAAATGTCTGATTTTTTCTACTTATCTGAAGACCTGCCCAGTGTACATATGTATCATGGAGCCCCCGAGGACGTCCACTGCAGTACAAACAACCGAGAACTCCTAAACTAAGAGGATAGGAAAATAAACTGTGGTATCAGCCCGCGGACCACCGTATTGCACAAATCAGCTGACTCTTCCTGTGAAGGGCTAGACTGTAAACAATGGTGGGCTTTATGAGCGCCACGTGGCCTCAGTCACACCTGCCCAGCTAGCTGCACAGTCACGCTAGAGCAGCTGAGCACCACGGCCACCATTTGCTGATGTCTATTATACTGCAATACAACTGAACCATAACTGCACAGCTCAACAGGCGAATCTCAGCAGCGCAATGCTGAATGCAGGCACACACTAAGTTGACACTCTGTGTTTCTATTTACATAAAGCTCAAAACAACTGCAAACTGGTTGGTAATAAACTCAGGGCAGAGCGCTTGCCTAGCACACACCTCTGTCTTAGCCCCCAACACTCCTGTTAACACGCTGAACTGTAGAGCTTAGGGCTGCAGTCTCAGGTAGTAAACTAAAACAGAAGCAAGGGGTGGTGCCGGAAAGTCAAGGTGGTGCTGGGGAAACTGAAGCCGGAAAGAGTGGAATGGGAGATCTATAGAATGCAATCCACTTTCCAGTTTTTGAGTAAATAATAGTTACTCAAGTGTTGGCAGTTTTAAGTATATTCCTTACTATTTCCTTTTGTATGCTATGCCTGCCTTCCAGAGTAAAGAATGAAATTAAAAGGAAAGACTGAGTCTTGCCAAAGATGGCCATCTTCATTAAAAAAACAAAAACAAACGAACAAACAAAAACAGGGATTGAGGGGCTGGATAAATGGATAAATGACTCAGTGGTTAAGAGTACTGGCTGCTCTTCCAAAGGACCCAGATTCTGTTCCCAGCCCCCAACAGTCAGTAACTCCAGTTCCAGGGGATCTAATGCCCTCTTCTGGCCTGTGTGGGTATTACGCACGCAGTATAGCTACATAGAGCAGGCAAAACACTCATATGCATAAAATGAAAATAGGTAAATCAGGGGCTGGAGAGATGGCTCAGCAGTTAAGGGCGCCAACTGCTCTTCCAGAGGACCCGGGTTCGATTCCCAGCACCCACATAGCGGCTAAGAACCGTCTTTAAGCTGGGCATGGTGGTGCACGCCTTTAATCCTGGCACTCAGGAGGCAGAGGCAGGCAGATCTCTGTGAGTTCAAGGCCAGCCTGATCTACATAGTGAGTTCCAGGACAGCTGGGGCTATAGGGAGACCCTGCCTCAAAAAGAAAAAAAAATAATAAAAATAAAAAAATAAAAATAATCTTAAAAAAAGAAAATAGATAAATAAAAAAATAAAAACATCGAAATCGTATTTACATAGTAATCTATATTCCTAGATTTCTTATTTATTATTTTCATCTGATCTGTATGAGTGTATGACCTGCATGGATATAAGTGTTGTGTGATGCCCGTTGGATGTCAGAAGATGGTGTCTGGATCCCCTGGGATTAGAGTTACAGACAGTTGTTACCTGCCATGTGGGTGCTCCCAGGTCCTCTGCAAGAGCAGCTAGTGCTCTTAACTGCTGAGCCATCTATCCAGCCCAAATTTTCTAGATTTCTTAAAGCCTTTCATAAGTACAATAAACCCAATATTCATTTTAGAAGCCACAACTAAATTGCTTAATAGTTTATCACAGTTGAAGTGCTTTTGCCCCACATCCTGTCCAAAGTTTCACAAACTCTGAATGACTGTGGTTCAGATCAGTGAAGTTTTCTTTCTGTAGTTTACCAACTCCAGAGTCTTTCTGTTTGGGTTCAAGCTCAGCCTCAATTCAGGCAGTCTCTTGAGTCTCTCTCCTCCTGAGTTTCTGTATCTGAGAATAATAATTACAACCACCTTTTAGGGTTTGTAAGGATTAAGAATCGAATGTACTGCACTCACACAGCGATTGGCGTATGCTGTTCTACATTCTTTTTTTAATTTTTATCTATTTACATTTTATGTACATGATTGTAATGTCTACATGTGTATAGGCGCACTCGTGTCATGCAATGCCTGCAGAGATCAGGAGAGGACACCATATCCCCTGGAACAGTGTTATGGACAGCTGTTAGCTGCCATGTGGGTGCTGGGGACTGAACCTAAGTCCTCTAAAAGAGCAGCTAGTGCTCTTAACCACTGAGCCATCTCACCAGCCCTGATACATGCTGTTAGTCTTTTCTACAACTGCTGCATAGACCATGCACGTTGCCAGTCACTCCCCTTTGAAAATGTGGCACCAGTGCTTGCTGGCATTCGCACATTTTATTTTTACTTAAAGAAATAGTTTTCTTTTATGTTTCATAAACACACACCAATCTTCAGAGGTAAATGATGGATAGGTATGGTTTGGGTTCTGTTTGTAGAATTTCATCACCAGAGCATCAAACATTTAACTATTTCTTAACTGTACAGTGGAATGAGACAAAAAAGTAACTTTCCGATGGTTTCAGTCTTTGAGCCCTCACTCAGTAGCCCAGGCTAACACGAAACTCACTCTGTAGCCCAGGCTGTTTGAGAACTCATTCATGGCAATCCTCCTGCTTCGCCCTCCCAAATTTGGGGATTACGAGCATTCACCACCTTTGTCCAATGACTTCCTCTTGAAAACTTGATCTTCATCTTTGAAGCTTTTTTTTTTTTTGAGATGGGGTCTCCCTATAGCCCCAGTTGACCTGGAACTCACAGAGATCCACCTGCCTCTGCCTCCCAAGTGCTAGGATTAAAGGCATGCACCACCATGCCCAGTTTAAGACAGGTCTTAGCTGAAATGTGGGTGCTGGGAATCGAACATGGGTCCTCTGCAAAAGCAGCCGGTGCTCTTAACCACTGAGCCATCTCTCCAGCACCCATCTTTGAAGCTTTTAAGCAAATGAGCATTAAAAACATCTATGGCTATTTTAGAAGCTTTAAGAATAAAGAAGGAGATTTGAGATCTCCTGAGCCCAGCGGCAGGAAGAGGGGTAGACAGGTAGGAACTGGGTGTCTTGGCGAGCTGATTGTTGATCCTTTGGTCCTGCTGTCTTTGGTTTGATTGGCCTTTGTGGCTGTGAGGTTGGAGTTATCCTCCCAGCTGGGATTAAAGGTGTGGTCTTTGGCTTGATTAGATCTAGTGGCTGTGGGGGCGGAATTACCCTCCCAGCCGGTATTAGGCACGCTTGTGTGACTTTTGGGATTTGGGATCTCCTGAGCCCCGCGGCAGGTGGCGGGCGGCGGGCCTGAAGAGCCCCCCCCCCCCGCTAACTGAGATTACGAAGAAGATCTGAAGGAGGCAAGCAAGCACGCCTTCAACACAGTAAAGAGGCATTTAGGACTCACATCGAATACAGGCAAGGGGAAGCACATATGCCAGGAACAAGAAGAAGAGATAATATTGGAAAGTTGCAGGATAATCCCACGCCAAAGCGTTACCAACCCTATGGAAGACACCTGCAGTGGGATCCCTCCGGGGATGCCCAGGACACAGACATCAGAAACACAATGTGGAACATACTTAAAGAACTACAAAGATCATAAAGAACAAAATTAAAGAACTAAGAAAAAGAGAATGGAGGAAACCGAGAGAGAAGATAATGACAAGCTCCAGAAGGAGTAGAAACACTGAAAGATCCCATAGCTGAAAGAAAAGAAAGCCAACCAGCAACAAAGAGCTACAAAAAGAGATCGAGAAAGCTCCAAAAAAGAAAATAGAAAACACTAAAAGAAATCAGAAAGAGGAAAGGATAAAAGGAAATCAAACACTCATCTCATTCAAGAGGAAAGGAATGAAAAAAGCCTCAGAAAGCAGAAATGGAGGAAGCAGAACAAGAATATCAGACCTGGAGGATAACACAGCAAAACTAAAAACCTCAAGGGAAGATTATGAAAAATTTAAAATAATAGCACAAAAACAGAACAACCAGGATGCTGTGGAACACTATGAAGAGATCAAAACCTCCGCATCAATAGGAATAGAGGAAGGAGAAGAATCCCAAAGAGAATAGCGTATTGATCCAGATCTTCAACAAGAATAAATAGATGAAAACTTCCCAAACTAAAAAAGGACAAACAGATAAATTACCAATTACAAGAAGCCACAGAACTTCCAAACAGACAAAGATCAGAAAAGAAACTCTCACGCCACATCATAGTTAAATATGCTAGACACCCAAACAAAGAAAAAATTCTTAAAGCGACAAGAGAAACAACCAAGTGGAACCTATAAGGGGAAAAACCTATCAGAATAACAACGGACTTCTCATGGCAAACGATGAAGGCAAGAAGACCTGGAGGCAAAGCATTCCAGTGTTGAGGGACAATGGATGCCAGCCCAGGTACTATACCCAGCAAAAAACTGTCAATCAATAGTGGAGAGGAGGAGGAATCTCCATGACATAAACAACTTGAAAAAAATACATGTCCGGAAAAACAACCCTACAGAGAAATACTTGAAAGCATTCAAAAACAGAAAGAAAGGAGGCAACCAACCCCAGGCACCTAGAAGGAGAATTCAATAAAAGCATAACTGGCAGAAGTAGAAACCCTAAATCAAAAACCGCAGATGGATAATAAGCAAAAGGAAGCAACACAAACCTATCAGTCATAACCCTTAAATATAATGGACTAAATTCCCCAATCAAAAAGACAAAAGACCTGGGAGACTGGATTAGGAAAACAGAATCCATCATATGCTGTCTACAAGAAATACATCTTACCTTCAAAGACAGGCACCCACCTTAAAGTGAAGGGATGGAAAAAATATTCAAAGCAATGGTACCAAAAAAAGGAAGGCAGGTGTTGCTATTTAATATCGGATAAAATAAGACTTCAAGTAAAAGAAATCAGAAGAGACAGAAGAAGGCCATTACATTTTCAACAAAGGAACAATCCACCAAGAAAATTTCACAAATTATGTATATATATGCCCCAAATTTTGGTGTACCAAACTTTATAAAACAATTCTTCAGGACCACAAGTCCCAGACTAACCCCAGCACACTCATAATGGGAGACTTCAATACCCCACACCTGAGTCTTTGGATAGGTCAAAAGCAGGACAAAAAATAAACAGAAGAGACATCTGAACTGAATGATATGAACAACAAATGAACCTCATAGCCTCTACCGAACATTCCATCCTATATACCAAGGAATACACTTTCTACTCAGCACCCGATGGAACATTCTCCAAAAACAAGACATGAATACTGGACACAGGGAAAAACTCAACAAATTACAAAAATATTGAAAGAAATCTCATGCAATTCTATCAGACCATAGGTGCAATAAAACTCAATATCAACACCAGGATAAACCCTACAACCTACAAGAACACATGGAGACCTAAACAACACTCTCCTGACTAATGAAAGGTCAAGGAGAAAAAAGAAAGAAATAAAAAACATTCCTGGAACTGAAATGACAATGACAATACAAGCACAACAAAACCTATGGGAATACATTAAAAGCAGTCATAAAGGGAATTAATAGGCCCTGGGTGCCTACCATTAGAAAACAAGAAGAGGGCACAAGTGAATGATCTAACACTACAGCTAAAAGCACTTGAGAGGGCAACAACAGATGAACCCTAATGGTCACAGACAGGAAGAAAGTAACTAAAAAATCAGACGCGCAGAAAATCAATGAAATAGAAACAAAGAAACAATACCAAAAAAATCAATGAAGCCAAAAGTTGGTTCTTTGAAAGAATAAACAGATAGAACAGACCTCTGCCCAGTTAAAAAAAAGAAAGAAGGAACAACTCCAAATCAATACAATCTGTGAAATGAAAAAGGAGAATATCACAACGGACAAGGAAAAGATCAGAAAATCATATGCAGGAATACTTATTACCAAGTTAAACTATATTCTTACCCAATTTGAAAATCTAGAGAGAAATGGAATGAATATCTGAAATCCTGGGAATCACCCAAAAGCTTGTGCCAAGAGGAGACCAGCAGCTTAAACAGACCCTAAAACATATGAAGAAATAGAGGATGTTAGTAAGAAGCCTCCCAACTAAAAAAAGCCCAGCCCAGACGGTTTCACATAGAAATTCTATAAAAACATTCCAAAAAGACCTACAACCATTATTTCTGAAATTTTTAGAAGTATACAAATCAGGGAAGTTCTCCCAAATTCCCATTCCTACATGAAGCCAACATCACTCTATTACGCAAAACCAGGCAGATCCAACTAAAAAGGAGAATTGTAATAGACCTCATCTCCCTCATAAAACAAGATGCCAAAATTGCTGAGAACAGAATACTGGCAAACGCATACAGACCCCAATGCAAGAAGATCATCCATCATGAACCAGTTGGATTCATACCAGAGATGCAGGGATGGTTCACATACGAAAATCAATAAACATCATCAAACACACAAATGGAAATCAAAGACAAAAACAAAACCACACCATGCATCCAATTGATGCTGAAAAAATCCTTTGTACAAAAATCCAGCAGATCCTTCAATGCTTAAAGCCTAGAAGGAATTGGATGGGAGGGATCATCCTCAATGTAAACAAAGCCATATACAGGAAAAACCACACGCAATATCATCCTAAATGGGTAAATGCAGAAACATTCCCTTTAAAGGTAGGAACACCGTGCAAGGCTGCCCCTATCACCACTCCTTTCATACATAGTTGCTTGAAACACTTGCTAGAGCAAATAAGACAAGAAAAGGATTAACAGGAGTACTAAATTGGAAAAGAGGAGTCAAACTACCCCTATTTGCTGATGATATGATTGTTTAGCTATAAGGATGCAAAAAACTCTCACCAGATAAACTCCTAGAAAGATTAACAAGACACTTATAGCAAGTGGCTAGGATACAAAATTAACCTTAGAAAATCAATGCCTTTCTTTACACCAAACCAACAAGCAAGCACTGAGAAGAATTCAAAGAGACCTTCCCTCACAATAGCCCTCAAAAACAATAAGATACCAGGAGTTCAAACCCTAACCAAAATATACCAAAGACTCTACAACAAAAATTTTAAAACCCTTAAAAAAGTAAATTGAGAAGACCTCAGAAGATGAAAACTCCCATGCTCATGGATTTGAAAATTAACATTGTAAAAAATGTCCATTCTTACCAATAAATTCTTGTATAGATTTAATGCATCCAATCAAAATCCCCAAGAGTTTCTTCATCAAGGCTTGTAACAAAAGTTCGTAAATTCATTTGTTTGAAAAACAAAAAGCCCCGAAGAGCAATCAAATCCTGAGTGAAAATCTACACAGGAGGGATCTCTAGACCAGATTTTAAAACTATACTACAGGGCTATAGTCATAAAAACAGCCATGGTGACTTGGAAAAAACAGACCTGTTGACCAAAATGGAACAACAACCGAAGATCCAAATCTGAGCACATCAATTTCAGCCGAGGGCTCATATTTGAAGGGGGCCAAGAACGCACAATGGGAGAAAAGACAGCATCTTCAGCAAGTGGTGGTTGCGAAAAACTGGATCACCACTTGTTAGAAGAATGAAATAAACCCCTACCTCACCCTGTACCAAAAGTCAAACTCAGAATGGGTTAAAAGACCTCAACGTGAAACCCAATCTGAAGGTGATGAAGAAAAATTGAGCAACTACAATACATAGGGCGTAGGAAAAAATTCTAAATCAGACGCAAGTCAGCACAAGAATTAAGGTCGACAATTGACAACTGGTGACCAAGCATCAAACCTCAAAAGCCTTCTGTAATCAAAGAAACAATCAAGGAAGTGAAGAGAAATCCCACAGATGGGAGGAAACCTTACTGCAAGATACATCTGAACAAAGCATGAATTTCCAGAATATATAAATTAAACTACTCAAAAAACAGAAAGAAAAAAGAAAACAAAACGACCCGCTCAATAAGATGGAGCAAAGAATGACAGGACTTCACAGCCGAGGAATTAGAGATGTCTGAGAAACAACTCAAGACTGCTCAACATCACTAGCATTAAGGAAATGCAAAGAAAAACCACTTTAAGAAGTCATCTTACTCCAATAAAAATGGCTAGGATCAAGAAAAACAAATGATACGCAAGTGCTGGAGAGGTTGGTGGGAAAAGGGGAACACTCAGCCACTGCTGGTGGGAAATGTAACTTTACAGCAACTATGGAAAGCAGTGTGGAGGAACCCTTGGAAAGACTTGGAAATAACTTGCACCCGACCCAGCCATACCACTCCTGGCATGTACCTCAATGACTTCACCCCACCAACAGATATACATACGGGCCATGTTTATTGTCAGCCTCTCTTCACAATAGCAAAGGAGCTGGAACAACCTAAATGCCCCTGCAACTGACCGAGTGGAATAGAGAAAATATGTGGTACATTACACAATGGAATTCTATGCAGCAGTACAAAGACGACATCAAGAGTTTGCAAGGAAATGGCGTTTGTTATGGCTGAGAGGACATCATGCTGAATGAAGTAACACAGTCCCCAGAAAAACAAATGCGATGCATTGTATATCCTCATCATGTGGATGCTAGTGCCAAATTACCTACCAGTTGTAATGTATTTCCTGTGTAGGGCCCCCTGAGCTTTTGTACAAGCGTTGGACATAATGCATTTTGAGGAGCAACAACAACATAAAGTACTGCATTCAAAGAACTGAACTGACTGAAACAGTGAACTTCTGCTCAAAACAGTCAACTTCCCCATGGAAAATATTGAGAAAGACTAAGAGATGGAAAGCATGTTTGGCAGAATGCATGAGCTCTGGTGGGGTGGGGGAATGAGCGGGAACATGGGTCTAGATTTGTTAAAAATAAATAAATTTATGTGAAAAAAAAAAAAAAGAATAAAGAAAAGGCCCAGCATGGTGGCACACACCTTTAATCCCAGCATTCCAGAGTCAGAGAGAGGCAGGCAGAACCCTGTGAGTTCAAGGCCAGCCTCGGCTACATTGTGAGTTCCAGGACACCTCGGGCTACAGGGAGACCCTGTCTCAAAAAGAAAAAGGAAAAAAAAAAGAATATTGTCCAATATTCAACGTGTTTTAATTTTAATAAAAATTCACCTGGCATTTGTATAATTTTTCAAAGCAATTGCAAAATGCCTTCTTTCACCAATTCCTCACAATAGTTCTGTAAGATATAAAAAGCTTTTTTTTTTTTTTTTTTTTGAGAAAGGGTCTCCCTTTAGTCCCAGCTGGCCTGGAGCTCACTATGTAGACCAGGCTGGTCTTGAACTCAGAGATCTGCCTGCCTCTGCCTCCCAAGTCCTGGGATCAAAGGCGTGCACTACCACACTCGACCATAACAAAGCTTTTATAAATCATGTAGCATTATGCTGGGCATGGTGGTGCATGCCTGTAATCCCAGCACTTGAGAGGCAGAGGCAGGCGGATCTCTGTGAGTTCAAGGCCAGCCTGGTCTACATAGTGAGTTCCAGGACAGCTTGGGGCTACAGGGAGACCCTTTCTCAAAAAGACAAAAAAATTTAAAAATAAATAAATCATGTAACATTAATTTAAAAGTAACCAGCCACACCCACCAAGGCTGTAAATAACACCATTTGTCCCTTCTTCCAAAGAGCTGAGAAAGAATTGCCCTGTGAGGGGCTACAGCAGCAGCTGCTGCCATTGCCCTGTGAGGGGCTGCAGCAGCAGCTGCTGCCATTGCCCTGTGAGGGGCTGCAGCAGCAGCTGCTGCCATTGCCCTGTGAGGGGCTGCAGCAGCAGCTGCTGCTCCCCACCAGGGCTTCAAATTCTAACAAAACAACCACCACCTCCCCTTAATTTCCTGTGTTTAAAAGGTAATAGAGCCATAGATGGTGGTGGTGGCAGTGCACGCCTTTAATCCTAGCACTTGGGAGGCAGAGGCAGGCGGATCTTTGTGAGTTCAAGGCCAGCCTGGTCTACAGAGTGAGTTCCAGGACAGCTGGAGCTACAGGGAGACCCTGGCTCAAAAAGACCAAAAAAAAAACCAAAAAGGTAATAGAGCATCTGACATTGCTGCCCAGTATGTAAGGATGTCAAATCAAAGCCTTTATCTCAAAAGTCAAGTCCATCATGGAGACTAATAATTCACTCTTGTGAGCACTAATGAAAATTTCTCACTGTATGCACCACTCTACCTTCCTCTCAATGAACAGAATCAGGATTAAATACCTACGCATTCCTAACAGTCTTCAGGTTGCCTTTCTGCACAGCTGAAAACACTAAGACAGAGGAATTACATGAAGAAAAATTCTCCACAAAATTCCCACATTTGAGGTGTAGAGTGACCTAGGAAGACACCTGATGTCAACCTTTGTTCCCCACACACACGCATATCCATGTGCACCTGGACCTACACACAGAGAGACGCACACAAAAATCCCATGTTCCTTTTCCCCTTCTTGCTCTGGGACTTGCTTTCTTCAGTGGTGACGGCATGTTTACAGCAAGTCCCAACATCTTTTGTTCACCTAGTGACCTAGTGTAGACAACATGTTAACAAGTCAGTCCAGCCGTGGTGGCGCACGCCTTTAATCCTAGCACTCAGGAGGCAGAGGCAGGCGGATCTTTGTGAGTTCAAGGCCAGCCTGGTCTACAGAGTGAGTTCCAGGACAGCTGGGGCTACAGGGAGACCCTATCTCGAAAAGACCAAAAAAAAAAAAAAAATGTGGGGAGCGGGTATGGCGACAGTCCTAAGAAGGCACCCGAGACTTTAGCAAAGTTTTATGACTAACACCTGAGTCTTATGATTAACACCTGATTCCCTCCTACCTCAAAGTAAAGCCACGCTCACCGTTTGAGCTGTGCAGGTGCACCCTGTATACAAGATCAGGCCAGATGATACCAATAGACTAAGGCCACGCAACCTGGGCTGGGAAGGTGGATAAATAGAGGGACTTTCTAGATAGAGGGACTCTCTCTCTCCTTTCTAGTCTTAGGAGAGAAGCTTGCTTGCCTGAGGAAGGAGAAGGCTTGGAGAAGGGAGAAGGCTTAGAGGGAAAGACCTGAGGCTTAGAGGGAGAAGCTTGGAGAAGGAGAAAAGATGTGCCTGAATAAACCGTTCTGACAAGACCTGCCTGCCTGAATAATAAACCGCTTTGAGAAGAATGAGTGAGAGGTGCTTTGTTGCTGCGGCTTTATACAAGTGTTTCCTACAAGTGTGCAAGTGTTTCATACAAAAAAAGTCAGTCCTAAGCTCCCTGACACCACCATGATGAAGAACTGTATCATTTCTGTATCCGTGGAGGCTGACCACCGTTAAAGATAGATGGTTAGATGGCTGGACTAGACCTGGGCAGGCTCTAACGTGGAGAATCCCTGAAGTGACCCAGTCACAAATCAAGGAGACATGGGCTATAACCAGAAAACATATGGGAAGGTGTGAAGAAACAACCTTTTTTTTTTCTTCAATAGAGATTGTCACATTCCCCTGGAACTGAAGCCAAAGATGGTCCTTAGCTGCCATGTGGGTGCTGGGAATCGAACCTGGGTCCTCTGTAAGAGCAGTCAGTACTCTTTTTCTTTTTTTCTTTTTTGGTATGTGTATGTACTGTCTGCATGTAGGTTTGTGCAGCCCTGTCTTGCAATGCCACAGAGGTCAGAAGAGGGTGTCGGATTCCCCTGGAACTGGAGTCAAAGACAGTTCTCAGCCACCATACGGGTGCTGGGGATCGAATCCTGGTCCTCTGCAAGAGCAGTCGGTGCTCTTAACCGCTGAGCCACCTCTAGCCTCGAAACAGGAACCTTCGTATACTGTTGGTGTGAATGTAAAATATAACAAAAACAAGAGCTATGTAAAATAGGATGAGAGTTCTTCAAAGAATTAAAAGTAGAATTACCATATGACTCAGCAGTCCACTTCTGGGGCAGATCTAAAACAAAAGCAGAAACTAAAGATAATTTTATGCGCATGCTCATAAGCGTTGTTCCTAGGTGTCCAGAAGCGGAAGCAGCCCAGGCGCTCATCCACGCACGATTCACAAACAAAATGCAATCTATTACTGCAATGGAATGCTAGTCCATTTTAAGAAGGAAGATAGTGGTGGCGCACGCCTTTAATCCTAGCACTCGGGAGGCAGAGGCAGGTGGATCTTTGTGAGTTCAAGGCCAGCCTGGTCTAGAGTGAGTTCCAGGACAGCTGAGGCTACAGGGAGACCCTGTCTCAAAAAGACCAAAAAAAATAATAATAATAAAAAAAT